>JAODAL010004772.1:0-151745 GCA_025379985.1 Phyllomedusa bahiana
TTCACCTCTTACTGTTTCCTTTCTTTTTTCAGCACCAAAACCAAGGAACCTGGGGGCAAAAGGTACCAGAGTGTGTTCCGGGGAAAACCAAAGCCTATATGAAACCCTGGAGAAGAGAGAACAAGTAAGGTGACAACCAACATGGACCAAGGACTAAAATTTATCCCTCCTCTTTCCCCCCTTTTGGGGATGCGCCCTTGTTCTCATATAAAATTTCACAAGCACCCCTGTACCCCTGCTGTGCAGAGAACATAATAAAGTCCCATTCACTTAAAGGGATAAATAAAAATTTTCCTCCACATGGTAAAAAGTTTCAAAAAAGCTGCAAACATCCCAAAAAGACTTTTTTTTCGTCATTCTCTCTCGGGGAATCTCAGAAATCAGTCCCCCCCCTTTTCCCTCCTTATAATGTTATGGAATGCCCAATAAAATCCAAAAGATAAACTAAACCAAAAAAAAGGGAAAAAATTTATGTAACAGTTCACTTTGACTGTTTTTAGCTTTTGTAGATTTCTGCTGAAATGTTGCTGTGTTTGCATTTGTTTGCGCCATCCCAGCATGCCCTCATTATTTTTTTAATTTTTTTTTATTTTGGATTGTTTACATGGGTGGTTTAGCCTCCATTTTGCTTGTGTACTCAGCCCTTTCCCCAATAGATTGTATTTACTCAGAACAGAGTGCAGCAGGGACTTTAATTCCTTGAAACTATGACGGCATGAGAGGACACCAAGCAAGGTGAGATGTTAATGTAGGTCCCCATCTTAACTAAGGTCACCTCGTTGAGGGCCCTTGCAGTTTTGATCAAAAATGTGCCCTTATCCAAAAAGTAGCAGAAATGCATTTTCATTTTAAAATAACTGTCTCTTAGCATTTGTCGATTGCTGCTAATATGTTATTGTGTTTGCCGCCTTTCAGAGCGGTGACATGAAGTCAATGGAAAACCTGTAGATGGACACCTGTCTTGTAGTCAATGTCTAGCCAATGGCTTCTGAAGGTTTGTGTGAATGCTATCTGCGCATCCATTTACGTGCAGTACAGAATGGATTGCTATCAGGGCTGGGACAAGGTATTCTAGTACCCTAAGCAAAAAAAAGCACACCCGCCCGTGCACCCCCCCCCTCCAGGAAATTTGCCTCCACTCCCCTTTTTATTTCCTTTTTCCCTCCTGTGGACTGAATTGGCAGCTGCCACGGCCAGCCTACATTCGCTTACCCAAATCTCCGGCCTACTTGTCCTTCTTTACAATAAGGGATGAATTTTTGTGAGTGCAATGAACAGGAGGCACTTGGTCCAATTGTTGAGCTTTTTTTTGGCTAAAAAACTTTGCCTTCAATCTGGCTTTTATGGTCCCCCCTCCGCATGCCACAGATTGGAGCTAGGTGCTTGAAACTTTGAATATTTGCAGATCTTAGTGACATCTGCTACATCCTCAATTTGCATAAGCTTATGACTTGTCCTTCTTGGTGTTGCAATTTTAATGTTCAGGAATATATATGGTGGCTTTCCCGTTTAAGAGATTGTATCAAAAAATGTAAACTGGAAATGGAATGGAAACTGACAATGTTTCTCTCTTTTATGCTTTTGCTTCGAAAAATCTACAGACAGTTTCAGTAAATTCTGTCATCTATTTTCAAAGAAAATAAGAAAAGACAAGTTCTGATAAGGGTGATGTGGAGAGAAAATATGTGTAACCTTGATAGGTCTTAAAGGGGAATATATAAAGAAATAAACTCAACACTAGGCATGCTTTGACTACCTGAAATACTTTTTTGGTGGTCTATGATCTCTCACGTAAGATCCATCCACAGTGATCTAGGCATCTCATCCATGTAATGCAGAGAATGAAAGCAAGTCATCCAGTATACTGAAGTCATCGATCAGTAAATAGGAATGAGTATGTATTAGGGTATTGGAGCCCATGTAGTGCTTTATCGTTATAGTAACAATATGTTTTTGTAACAAAAAGCCCAGTCTTATGAAACTATGCATTGTAGAAAGGTAAATGGATCACATTTTCGGAGTTGTCTATTCTAATGTAAATAACACATTAATTTCACATTGAAAAATATGCAACATTCCAATAAACTTCATTTTCCAGTTCCTTGCCATTCTCAAGGTCACTGTATTCCAGGATCGGAAACATTGAGGGGTTGTCCAACCTGTAGAATAAAAAAAATGAGAAGAATAGCCAATGAGATAAAATAACAAAGGGACCTGTTTTCACTTCTTTAAGCCAGGGCCGTGTCTTCCTTTGGGCAGGGTAGGCAGTTGCCCGGGGCCCCACGAGTCAGGGGGCCCTCTCGGGCAGTGTTTCCCTGCCCAGTGGCAGTGATACACGCAGGGACGATCGTTGGTCTGCCCGCCGCCCGTTACAACCATGCCCGCACTTTATAGAGCAGGGCAGAGTGGCGCGGCAGTCAGAGGGAGGGGCCAGGCTACAGCGATGCCCGATGCGGCTCCTGCTATGCGTGTCCTGCCTGCCTTTACTCCCTACTACACTACAGCCCTGCCCCTCCCTCTTTCCCAGCAGTGTGTCCTCTGAAGAGCCCGAGACTGCTGGGGAGAGAGAGCAGCCTGCCCTCCTCTCCCCTCATACCATTGGCAATGAGAAGCTGAAGACCGCCCGGCCCCCCGCTCTCTGGACTTCAGGACCAGTGAGTGATTGAGGGAGGTCGGGTGTTAGTAATGGGGGGAAGGTGTGGGGTGTGGGGAGGTGTGGAGTGTTAGGAAGGGGGGAGGTGGGGAGTGTGGGAAGGTGTGGGGTGTTGGAGGTGTGTGTGTTAGGAAATGGGGGGAGGTGTGGAGTGTTGGGGAGGTGTGGGTGGGGGTGTGGGTGTTGGGGTGGGGGGGTTTGGGGTTTGGAATTAGGGGTGTTCGAAAGCCTAGCCAGTGTATGCCATCTGCTGTCTCTGTGTATCTAAGCATATCCAATGTATGCCATCTGCTGTCCTGTGTATCTAAGCCTGTCCAGTGTATGCCATCTGCTTGCCCTGTGTATCTAAGCGTATCCAGTATATGCCATCTGCTCGCCCTGTGTATCTAAGCCTATCTGGTCTTATAATATCTGCTGCCCCTGTGTATCTAAACCTGCCTCAGATGTAAATATGGCCCTGGTTGTGCTATGTCAATTCTGCATGAATGAGTTGTTTTTATTTTTATCTACATAGACATATCATGGCTTGTTTTTTGTGGGACAAGATGTTCGTTTTAATGGTGGCATGCAATGTACTGGGAATTGGAAGAAAATTTCTAACTGGGGTGAAATGTGCAAAAAACTTACTTGCACCATGTTTGCGGTGGTTTTGTTTTTATGGTGTTTACTTTTTGGTATAAGTGATGTGTTATCTGTATTCTGCGTTGGTTCGGGGGCCCAGTGCACAGCTCTGCCCAGGGGCCCATAATGCTGTTAAGACGGTTATGCTTTAAGCAACTACCAATCCAGCATAAAAGCTCTGGTGATTGCTATATTTTATGTTTACAAGAAGCTGGCATATATCTGCTTCAACCAAACAGTGGCCTTAGTGGTCCTATGCTGTAGTGATGAAAAACCATGATGTCAATGGTATGACATGTGACCACTGAAGCAATTGATTGGCTGCAGACAAATTCACCGTTGGAGCTTCTATACTGGTAAATTACAGCAGGGGTGAGTACGTTTCTTTGTTATTTGTTTTTCTTTCTGTCCGAGCCTATTTTGGCCTTAAAGAGGTATTCTGGTGTTTGGACAAAGAAACTTAAAAAGTGGCTGCAGGGTCATTATATTGAAAGTTGTATGAAAAAAGTCCACAATTTTGCCAACTTTGTTTTTTATATTTTATATTTTTTTTTGCTGTTCAAATAAATAATGTGTAACAATTAGGGCCACATGTATGATAACTGTCTAGGTCTAAAACTCACTTTGTTGCCCATAGCAACCAGTCAGAGCTCTCCTTTCATTTTTCCAGAGCACTATATGAAATTAAAGAGGCACTCTGATTGGTTGCTATTGGCAACAAATAGACATAGGCCGTTTTCATACATGTGACCCCTAGTGTGTGGATCAGTATGGATACAGGGATACCAGATATGTCCAGTTTTATGTATGTTTTACTACTTTTTAACAATAAAGCACTTTAAAAAATAATGCCTTTTATTTCATTTCACCATATTCTGCCACTTTATTTTTTCATTGTTCTGCCGTTGTAGCCATATGTGGGCTTGTTTGCTGGTCAAGATCTAATTTTTATTGTAACCATTTTTGGGCACCTGGACGTTTTGATTAACTTTTATTAGTTTTTTTTTATTATGTTCAAAATCGTGTACAAAATTCACAATAAGGTTGCAGTAAAATGTCAGCTTTATTACTTGGGTCATTAGGATCACGGTCTATACATGTTTTTTGTTGTTACCACTTTTTTTTTAATAAGATCAATTTTAATGTAAAAAGGTGTGTTTTTTAATTGTGCGTTTTCTTTGTACTTTGTTTTTATTTACCTTTAATTATTATTTTTTTAAACCCACTAAGTGACTTCCCATTGAAATCATCGTTAGGGCAGTATAGCTGGTACTGATGTATGGAGCCTTGCAAACCTGTCAAACAAGGGAAGGCCCACTGCCACCAGTAGCTACCGCCTTCTTGTTTTCCACGATACATTTGAAAAGTATGTTGGAGCAAGGTGCTATCTGCTCCTTTCCCCACTGACTACAGATGCTTTGGCTGTATGAGACCCTGAAATTTCTGACAGCGGCCATGCTGAGTATACCACTGAAAATATGAAATATTACTTAACCCAATATAGTCACTTATCACTGAATTAAATAACTTTAATTAAACACACCTAAAAAACGGAATACCTCTGGTACAGAACACCTTTTCTGTGATTGGCTGTCGCTGAGAGCCGAGACTCGCCCCTGGAGTTTCAAATTCAATGTCATAGAATCAGCTGAAGAGCACAAACATTCAAGCGATTAAAACCCCTTTAAGTGAAAAATAGAATAAATCAAAAAAAAAAAACACAAATTGGTCTGTAACCTGTATCTAGTGGTCTAGGGGGCAGGTAAAATAGGTCTTTTATATCATGGATCCTAATATAGGGGTAAGATGTAATTCACTGGTACCATCTTTTTTTTATCCTTTTCGGGTTTTCCTGGTTGAATCCTGTAGATGCCTTGTAAATTAAAATGCCGATTCACACAGTAGCTGGATAGAAGGAAAACTACATCAAACATTGAGCAATTCTTTAGATATACATTTATACACAAGTGTAAGTATTCAATGCCCTTCAGCTTTTATTTTTCCCGTTTTCTTAATATGAGCACATTTGATACATTATACATATGCTGACTGCATATCTGCACTAACACCCCTTGGAATGTACATGAAATATTAGAAGAGGTGTTCATGTATAGCTTGTACATACTCTATCTAATCTCAGTACATACATTTAAGATGGATCATATGTATCGTATGAAGCCGACATTCGTTCGTACAATTAAATTTAATAGTTATGTCAAATGCCAAGCAACCAGAGTATACGGTGCAATCCAAGTTCATTAGTTTATTTCTGTCACTGCTTCATGGGAGAGGTCAGTATTGTAACAAATACTTTTGATGCTTGTCTGATGCTGTGTGCTGTTTCTATCTTTATCTTAAGATGGTGTAATCATTGTTTCAAACACTGATCTAGATGGAGTCAGTTTTGGGGAAAAACATTGTGGTTTTTTCCCATATCCGTCTTTCGGGGCCCAAAATTTTTATTTTTGTGCATCAGCATACCCCGGAGTGCTTGTTTTTTTCGGGGCCTGTTGTATTTTTTTTAATGGAAACCATCTTACATTTTTTAAAAACGGAAATTTTTTTTTCCCCAAAGGGGCTGAAAAGAAAGGAAAATTTTAAACCATTTTTTTTGGGGTTTTATCGTTTTTTACGTTTTAAACTGTTGCATTTTAAAATATGATTTTACATTTATTCTGCGGGTCAGTATGTTTATGGAAAACCAAATTTGATAGTTTTTTGTTATTTTTTTACCACTTTGCCACTTTAAAAAAAAACTTGTTTGAGGGGGAAGTTTGTTTTGGTTACCATATTTTAAAACCCCTTTAAATTTTTTTAATTTTTTTTTCAGGACCGGGTGGGGGGTTTAATTTTTGCATGATGAGCTGCAGTTTTACGGGTATCCCCAGGGGGGTTTTATGAAACTTTTTTCATTTTATTCCACTTTTTTGCAGGTGGGGGGACCATAAAACAGTAATTTTACATTATTTTTTTTTTTTTTTAAAATTTACGTTTTAGGATAATTTACTTTTTTTTTTAAATTTGATTGGACCTTTTTTTATACAGCAATAAAAAATTATTTTTTACTACAGTTATTTATTTTTTCATATAAGGCATGAACAATGTCTTTCTTTTTTTTCTTAAAAAAATATAACAAGTAAAAAACAAAAAGCAGAAACTACCCAAAAAAAAATGAAAATATGGCTCTGGAGAGAGCTGAAGTGTCCGTAACTTTGGAAAAAAATTGCTTTAGTTTCCCTTCCCACCTGGATAAAAGCTAATATATACATTTCAATGCTAAAACGCATTATGCTTTATTTTTGTTGCATAGATAAACCCCCTTAAAAAATCCCAAAAGCAATGGCCCAAAAATTTTTTTAATAAAATATAAAAATTTTACTTTTTAATTAGTATGATAAACCCCTCAAAAAAGGGAAAAGCAATGGCCCTTTAAAAACTTTAACCCCTTCCCGCCAGAGCCAGTTTTGGCCTCCCCCTGACAGACCCCCTTTTTTTTAAAATCTGTCATGTGTCCTTTTGTGAAAATAACTTTTTGACATTTTTAACCTATCCATGGTTTCAGAATTTTTTTCTTGTGACACATTGTGCTTTAAGATAGAAAAAATTTTTGGGCCCAAAAAATTTTTTTTTTTTTTGTTTAAAAATATCAAAGTATGGGGAAAAAATTTTAAAAAATTTTTACCAATTTAAAAACTTAAAAAAATTTCGCAGTAAGACAGAAAATTTTCCACTCAAAAAAATTTATAACTACACTACCAATGTTGCTGTGGGTTGGGCATCTTTTTTTTTAAAAAATGTCTTTTTTTTTTTTTTTACGACATTGGGGGGTTTTAAAAATTTTTAGTAAAAATTTTCAAATTTTCAAGAAAATTTGCAATTTACTTTTTTTTGGGGACCCGTCTATTTTCAAAGGGGCATTGTTTTCCCCCTGTTTTAAGTACCCCAAAAATTTGCCCCCTCATCTAAGAAATTTAAACCCCCTTTAAAGTATTCAAAACCCCCCATTTTAGGAATTTTTAAAACCCCCCCATTGGGGTTTTTCCCGGGGAAATTTAAAAGCAAAGGGAAGTAAAAATTTCAAAATTTTCATTTTTTTTTGCAGATTTTAAAATTTTTTTAAAATTTTTTCACAAAAATTACGGAAAAGTTTATCGGAAAAAATGAAATTTAAATTATTGTTTCCCCGATTCTGCCTTTTCAGAATACCCCTTTATGTGGCCCCTTTCATTTTTTGGCCAACCAAAGGCCCCAGAATTTGGGGAGCACCACGGGACCCTGGGGTCTTTTTTTTTTTTCCTTTACAATTTTTTTTTTAGGAGCCTTTTTCCAGTTTGGGACACCCAATGCAAAAAACTTAATAAAACCCCCAAAAAAAAGCCCCCCTTATTGGAAACTACCCCCCTTTTATTAAAAATTTTCCCGGGGGTTGTATGAGTTAAAATGACCCCCCAGGTGTTTCACAAAAATTTTTAGCGTTTTGGCTTTAAAAATGAAAAAAAAAATTTTTTTTCCCCCCCAAACTGCAAAATTTTTTGCTGAAAAAGTTTTTAATTTTTTTAAAGGGATCCCCGGAAAAAAGGACCCCAAACTTTTTTTACGCAATTTCTTCCAAAATTGGCCCCTAACCCACCCTTTGGGGGTAAACCTGCTTTTTTGGGCGCATGGCAGGGCGTTTTAAGGGGGGGGGGTTTTTTGGGTTTTTAAAAACCAAAATTTTTGGTGGGCCCCTTTCGCATTTACAAAAACCCCCAAATTTCCAAAAACGGGAAAACCCTTTCCAAAAAGCCGCCCCTTTTTGGGAAATTTAGACCCTCATAGATTTCCATCTAGGGTGTATTGTCCCCTTTAGGGTGAAAAGGTGTTCCCAAATTTTTTTTTTTTTTCAAATTTGGGTTTAAAATGGGGGAAAACGCGTTCCACCAAATTTTTTTTTGGGGTTAATTTTACAGCGTTCGCCTGAAGTATAAATGATAGGATATCTTTACTATGGGGGGGGTACAATTTTCCTTTAAATAGATTTTATATTTTTTTTTTTATGTTTTTTTAAATTTTAAAACCCAATTAAAAAAAGGGCTATAAAAAATTGCGTTTTTTTTGTTTTTCCTGTTCTGATAGCCAAAGAATTTTTAGTTTTTCCCCGAAAACGGGGCTGATTTTTGGGCTTTTTTTTTTGGGATGAGTTGAAATTTTTTTTTATTTCCCTTATGGGGGGGATATGCCCCTTTTGATCCCCTTTTTTTTAAGGGTTTTTTTGAGGGATTTTGAACAAAATACAAAAATTCCCTTTTTTTTTATTTTTTTTTTTTACAGCGGTCACCGGGGCAGGGATTGCTGACAAATTTTGATTTTCTCAAAATTTGATACCCATTTTTGCAAAAACCCAATTTTTTTTTTTTTATGTTTTTTCTGTTTTAAAACAAAAAAAAACACTTTTTATTCAAAAAGGGGAAAAAACGTTTTTGCATCGCCATAGTTGAGAGCCATTTAACTTTTTTTTTTTTTTCTGTGTAGGGGGCTGTTGTAGGGGGTTGTTTTTTTCGGGTAAGTTGACTTTTTTTTGGTATAATTTTTGGGGGGACAAGACTTTTTTATCAGTTTTTTTAAAATTTTTTTTTTGGAAAGGGGTGAAGAAAAACTGCAATTCCCAGAGTGTTTTTTTTTTTTTTTTTAACAGCGCCCCAACCCTTCCGTATCCAGACATTAGCTTTAAATCTCTGGGGCGATACCAATTTTCGGGGGATACCCTATTTAAAAGTTTTTTTTTTTAAATTGGAAGCCTTTTTTTTTATTGTGTTAAAAAAAATTTATCATCGGCTGGGCTTCTGGGAGCCCCCAAATTTTTTTTTTTTTCCCTTAAAACAAGAATTTTAAGGGGCATTTTTTTTTGGGATGAACTGATTCTTAATTGGGGACAACTTCGGGTTTTTTATAGTTTTTTGATCGCTTTTTTTTTTCCCTTTTATGTGTGCAGGATGTTCAAAAATTTCCCAAATTTTGGGGACTGTTTTTTTTTTTTTTGGTTTTTTTTCAGCGTTCACCAGAGGGGTTAAATTTAAAATGACAGAATTTTTAAAGGGAAAAGGTCTTACCAGGGGGCCGATACCAAATATGGGGACTTTTTTTTAAATTTTTATCTTTTTTTGGGGGGTTGGGGTTTTAAAGGGGGGGAAAAAAAGGGGTGTACTTTTTAATTTTTATTTTTTTTTTTGTTTTTCTTTTTTTACTTTTTTTTTTAAATTTTTTACAATTTTTTTTTTTTTCCCCCTGAGGATTTTAACCGCAAATCCCCAAAAGGGGTTAAAACAATCGTTTGATTTTCCCGTTTTAAGAGGCATCTGGCACAGGGTTAATTTCTGTGCACAGGGCCCCCAAAGGCAACTAGGGGACACCTGCCCACAATCAATTTTGGGGATGGTAACGCACCCCGACTACCCGGGTGGGGTTTTTTGAAAGCAAGGGGGGGTCCGGTAGGAAAACCCGGCGAGCGGATTAGCGTGCCCCCGCCCATTGTAGGCAGAGGGAGCTCACCCTCCTGTTTGCCCCCCTTCATTATTGCGGCCATGACGGCTGCCCCGGAAAGGGTTCGTTTTTTCCCCCCGGGGGCCCGGGGGGGGCTAACCCGGAACCCCTGGTGGATGGGGCTGGAAAACCCGCCATCGCCAGGGGGTTTGCAAACGCCATTTTCGGGAAGTCCCTTCCCCCTAGGGCGTATGTCCCGGGGAAGGGGGTTTTTTTTTAATAAATTTATAATTTATATAATAAAAATACATAAAAGACAAAAAAAATTTCATATTCCCCTTTCGAGCTACCCTTTAGCACTTCTTTTCTCAAAATACTGCTTGCGCCTATTTCCTTTAACATTAAAAAAGTAAAGCCCCTATGTCTAGAAGGGGCCCATATAGGGGGCCGAAAAAGTTTATAAAAAACTGGGGAGAAATCTTGGAAAAAAAAGGGGTATATTTTAAAAATTTTATATGAGTGCGGTAAATTTAAAAATAAAATTTTGATATTTTTATTTCCCACACTTTAAAAATTTCCGATTTTTTGGAAGGTGTGCCCCAGCCCCCGTTAATTTGATTTTAAAATATATATTTTTATAAATATATTTAAAAGAGTGTCGGGGGGGGGTGGGAAAAGAGGGGAAAGGGATATCTGCCCAAATTCCCAATTGCCAAGGTTTTAAAAAGCAACCCAAAATTTTGAAATGTCGGGGATCTAAAAGATTTTTTATTTATGGTTTTTTTGTAAAAACCCCCTTTTCAAGTGCTGGGTTTGGGTGGAAATGGGGATAGCGAGGGGGGGCCCCACTCCACCTTTCAGGCCGGGGCCCTTGGGGGTGTCAATTTTGGCCCAGGTTTTGTCCGCCTTATATAAGGCCCCGAAGTTGCGACCCACAGTCTCTCACCTGGGGCAGGTTTAACTCTACAAGCCTTGGGAAACATTTTTAAGGTACAGTGTACTGCTGTTTTTGGTGAACCCCCCTTTAAAGGCCAAACACTGGGTTAGGGAGGGTTTTCCATGTTTAGTTAGAACGGAAAGGGATAATTTTTTTTTGTTTGTTTTCTTTATGTACCCTCTGCCAAAAAATTTAAAACGACTGCGGTCAGTTTTAAAAGAACTTTTGGTGGGCGTTGGCCTTCTCTGGGGCTGACTGTGGCCCCCTTCCCCAAACCCGGAGCACCACCCCCTGCCCCAAAACCCTTTAAAGTGGTGGGGATGGGTAAAACATTAAATTTTTTGGGACAGAAAAGCAAAGTGGAATTTTTAAAAGGGGGCCGGGGGGTCCCCCTTTTTTGGGATCATGAAAATGGAGGATGTAAAAAAGGCATATTGCAACTGTGGCATCCCCAACAGGGGGCACCCCTGTGCAGCAGGGGGCAAACCAATTCGGGGGGGTTCAAACCCAGGGGACGGGAAATGAAGGCCCGGGGGAACCCCGGGAAAAAACCCAAAATAAATGGGGTTTTTTTTCTTCCATTCGAAAAAGGGCCCCCGGTTGGGTGCAGACCCACCCCCCATTCAATTAAAGGGCCATTTTAATTTTCCCCCCAAAAAAGGGGGTAGGGAAAAAAACCGAAACCGAAAAAGGGGACCCCAAAGGATTGTTTCCCCCAAGGGGCTTTGGGGCCAAATGTTCATTTCTTTTTGGGGAAAACAAAAAACTTTTTACGGAAACGACAGGGCAAAGAAAAAACAAACCTTAAAATTAAAGGGACCGGCAAAGGGGAAACACCCAATTAAGGGGACCTGACCCTGATTATCCCCCTTTTTCTGCCTTTTGGGCCCCACTCCCCTTAAAAAGGGGGCCAAAAAAACGGGAAAACCCCAGGAAAGGGCCGGAAACCCCACCGGGGGGAAACAAAGGCCCTTTAAAGGGCCCTGTTCCCCTGATTTTGGCCAACGGCCAAACCCCAAGGGCCCTCCCGGGGCCCCCAGAAGGAGTGGTAAAAAAAGTGGAAAAAGATTTTTTAGGGGAGGGCACCCCAGGTTTTGGGGGGAAAATTTTTAACAAGGGGGGGGGCAACCCCAAACTTTCCCCCAAAAAACCCCCCTCTTTTCCTGGGTTTTGGGGGTTCCCCCTTTCGGGGGTAAAAATGGGCCCAATTTTATAAAATCCCCCAAGGAAAACCGGGGAAGGGGGGCTGACCCTAGACCCTCACAAAAGCCCCTTTTTGAAAAGGGGGAAAAAGGTGGAAACAGGGAACCCAATTTTTTCCAAAAATCCCGGGGCAATTTTAAAAAACAAAAACCTCCCAGGGGGCGAACCCTTGAGGGGGGATAAGGGGAGATTTTTTCCGGGGCCCCAAATTGCCCCGTTTAGGGGGTCATTTTTTATTTAAATTTTAATTTTTGGGGGTTTTTAAAAAAAATTTGGTCCAAACCGGGGTTCCATCTTGGGGCCTTTTTAGGGGTAAAATTTTTTCCCTACCTTTTGGGGGGATCTGGGGGGAAGCCCGAATTTCCCCCCTCCAGGAAAATGGAGAAACCCTTGGGGGAACCGGATTTTAAGAAAGGGAAAAAAATCATTTTCTCCCCGAAAACCAAAAATCCCCAGTTTTTGGGTTTGTGCTGTTAACTTTTGGCCCAAAACCCCCGGGGGGCAAAATATTTAATTTCAAAAAACCCCAACCTTTAAAAAAAATGATCTAACAGGCACCCAAAGGGAAAGGGGAAAAACCTGGGCCCTAAGGCCCCCAAAAAAACCCGAAGGGGTTTTTTTTTTTTTTTTTTTGGTGGTTTTTTTTTTTTTTTCTGTTGGTTTTTTTTTTTTTGTTTGTTTATTGGGGGTGGGTGGTGGGGGGGTGTTTTTTTTCCACCAAATTCCCGCCCGGACAAAATTTCCAAGGGAAAATATTCCCCGAACCGTAAAAGGAATTGGGAAGGAAGGGATGCCGGTGCCCCCGGTCAGGACCCAACAAACGAAGTGGGCCTATCTGGGTTTAAACCCCCCGGGTTTTGGAAAAAAACCCCCCCTTAAAAGGGGCCCCCCCCTTTGATTCGGCACTGGGATAAGGCAACGGAAGGGGACAAACAAGACCCCAAAAAAAAAGGTATTTTGGGGGTTTTAAATTCATACAAAACCGGGCAAGGGGCGGTTTTAAAAGGGGCGTAGGACCCCAAAAAAAAACCCGGGGCCCAAAGGGCCCCGGTTCGGGGAAAACCCTTTAGACACAAAAACCAAAAAACAAATTTTTCGGGGCCCCCCCAGGAATTTCCTTTTTTTTTTAGCATCCCGGCCCTAGAAAGGGGGGTGGGCTTTTAAAAGGAAGGGGAGGGAAAAAGGCAAATTTGGGACAAACCCCGTTTTAATCCCAAACTTAACCAAAAAAGGGGGCCCGGAAAATTGGCCAAGGCTTGAAGAATTAATAAAACCCGGAAAGAAGCTTTTTCCCAAGGGAAAATGGGGAAACCCCCTTTTTTTGGTCGGAGGGTTTCCCAACAAAGAAACGAAAAATTTTCAATAAAGAAAAAACCAAAAAACTTGGGATCACTTTCTTGGGTTTCCCCCTTGGTGGCCCAACCGGGGTTTTACAAACATTGGGCAAATTCCCCGCCCTATAATTCCTTTTACCCGAAAAACCCAAGGGAAATTTGGAGCCAAAGATTCCTAAAAAGGCCCCCAAATGAACCCGGGGGTCAAAGGGGGAAAAATTGAGGGTTCCCTCCCAACCACCCAAAAAGGGGGGGCCCGGAAAGGCCCCAAAAATTCTTAAAAAAAAAGGTTTGGAAAAAGGGTGGGGGGAATTTCAAAAAACCGGGGCCGTTTTAAAGGGATTAAACCGCTTCCCCGCCCCCCCTTAAGGGGCCCCACCGGAGATTCCCAATTTTGGAAAACTGTCCCCACAAAGGAAAAAAAGGGCCGGGGAATCACAATGTTTTTTTTGGGCCATTTTCAAAAAGGGAGGAGACCCCCACCCCAAAAAAAAACCCAGAACCGGCAAGGGCCCAGGGAATTTTTAGGCTTTTCCATAAGAGAACCTTTTTAATAAGGAAAAAAAATGTTTGGTTCTGGCCCGGGAAAGGGTTTGCCAATTTTCCCACGGGGGGTGTGAACCCCCCAAAAGAAAAGAGTGTGTCGGGGTAAAATTTTCTTTATCCCCTTAAGGCTTTAAACTTTTGGGTAATCCCCCCCCAAACCAAATGGGGTAAAACCCCACAGGTTTGAAAGTAACCAGGGAAAACCCCAAAAAAATCGGTTAAATCTGGTCCTTAGAAAAAAAAAATTTGGGCGAAACCGGGGGAAAAAACATTTTGTAATTTTCATGGGGACATACCTTCCCTCCAATGGTTTTCACCTAAAACCCAAAAGGGGGCCGGGAAAAAAATTTGGGAAGGGGATGCTTTTTTAACCCTTACATTAAAAGGTCAGGCTTCCACAAAAATTTCCCCCCAAAATTGGTTGGGCAAAGTCTTTTTAAAACCCAAAAAGGGGGGGGACCGGGTTTTTTTTTGTGTTTCACCCTTTTCCAAATTTCCAAATGTTCCCGGCGGGGTCCCGAAAAGGGGGCCCAAATGGTGAGTGGTGGAGAGGTACACCGCCGTGGAGGAGCTGATGAGTCTGCTGCAGCCCCCCCCTAGCCCACAGCGGAGATCTCCAGGACTACCTGGTAAGAATGTTCTAAGGGAAAAGAGGGCCTGGAAGATCACATATGTTTGTGCATACACGTGGGGGAGGGAACTGACGGCCCAGACTCTAGAAGCCGGCAAGCCGTGCCAGGGAAGTCAGGGCTCCATAAGAGACTAAATAAGGACTAAAAAAATGTTTCCGGTGTCAAATGCCAGGGCATATGGTTGCCAATTGCCCATGTATGAGGAACCTATGCAATGTGTTTGTGTCAGATATAAACCGCGTGTATCACTGTATGCTAAGCGTGCGTGTGTATCATTTCCAGACACTGGGGGTGAGACACACATGTGTTCCGTTACTATAGGCGGTAACGAGGTAAAGGCGTTATTAGACTCGGGTAGTCTGGTGACCTTAGCAAACGGCGATTTGGTGAAACGAGAAACCCGTCTGAAAAAAACGATAGGTGTGACCTGCATACATGGGGGACCCACCAATTACCGCTGCTATCGTAGCCATCCATACACAATTCGGGGCCCGTATAAAAAATTTTGGTAGGGGTAGTGCTCTTGTTAATGCATGATATCATCATGGGGCAGGACTTTCCACATTTCTGGGAATTGTGGGGACATAAAGTCTCTAATAATCTCCAAGGTCAGGCATGACGTTTTAAATTGTGATCTCTCACCTCTGTCTACAAGTGTCACCTGCTGCAGACGGTGTCACAAGGGGGCCTTATTTGTTCTGTGTCTATTGAGATTGGGGAATGCCCAAGTAGTTGGCTTGGGATCCCTTATGAAGTTTTAGTACTTTGCTATAGATAAAAGGGCCCTCCCCTTTGTTAATAGGTGGGGTTCCACCAGACTTGATATAGAAGGGGTTTTTCCCTCTTTCAAAAGCAAAAAGGGTTAAAAAGAAAGGGGATAGGATCATTTTTTTAAATAGTGGGTTAAGGTTAAATTTAAATTAATAAAATTTACTTTTTTAGTGTTTAATAATAGAGAACTGATAATTTAAGTTTGCCTTGGGCAAATATAAATATAAAGTCCTAAGACCCCCCGGTGAGCGAAGCCTATGGGGAAAACTTTTCCTATTCTGGTATAGGGGGGAAGGAGTAAAACCCCAAAAGGGGGGGGGTTTTTAAAGGGGGTTCAGTAAGTTCAAACCCCCTAGTGACGAATGCTGCTTGGGTGCGAAAGGGGCCAGTTCGGGGGGGAACATTAAAAATCCCCCCTTCCAGAGGGGGAAAACTTTAAAAGGTTGACAAAAAACCCCGGGGTGGAGCCTGACCCCAGTTTTCCTTTCCCCCTCATGGCAAAAAGGGGGGGTTTTTGTCCAAGTGATAAAAAGGGAAAGATGGGGGAGCAAGGTCGCCCAAAAATTTTTAAAAGAACGGTCCTAGAGTGGCCCTGGTCCCCCTAATGGGGGGGCATTTAGGGGGGTTAAAAAATACCGAAAGGACCTTAGGGTTTTTTTTGGCCCGGCCTTCAAAAGGATTTTGGGGATTATTTAAATTTCCCGGGGGTTGCACTTTCGGCCCTAGACCACATTATCGTAGCCCTTTCGGGTTCCCCTTTCCCTTATTTGGTGGTTCGAGAGAATAGCCAGGATTTGGTGGGTCCTTTTGGTCAAGTCGCTCGGGGCCACCCATATTCTGTGATCATGGACTTCCAAAGGTCCCGGAAGCTATACCCTTTTTAACACATCACCAAGGCATTGCAAAGGAGCTGGTGCGGTTTTTAAGCCGGGGGGGGTTACAAAGGGATACTTATGATCGGGGTACCCCCCTTTATGCCCCGGGGTATGAAGGATGTGAAAAACTTTCCCAAGTAAAAACAATTGAGTCCCTCTGTCTACATCCGCAACGATGGATTGGTAGGGGTTTTTAAAAAAACCCTAAAAGCCTGCAAGGAAAGTGGTGACAAAGAGGGGGAAAAAACGGGGTTTTTCTGCTTCCCTTTTCTCTTTTGTAATCCCAGGGGGAAAACGCGCCTTTTGGGGCCAATTGTCGAGAGCATTTTTCTCAGGCTCGGGGGGGGCCCAGCAAAGGGTTTAAAACCTTAGCGCCAATACTAGTTTGCCCCCAGGGACTTTTGTTCTGGTGCTATCCCTACATTGAAAGCAAATTCTTAGCCAAGTGAAAAGGGCCCTTTGGGGTAATTGAAAAAAAATAAATGGGGAACTACAAGATTCGTCCCCCCGGTAGAAAAAAAGCCCGTATATACCGTTATCTCAAAACCCGGGGGAAAGAGCGCTGCCCACTTGCAGCAGAACCTCATCCCCCCGGGAGCAGCGGGGGCCAGGGGAAACCCTTGTTCCGAGGTACAGGTACTGACTCTTGTCAATACCCAAAAGGCCGGTACGAGATTCCTGTTTAAAAAAAAGGGGGTTTCTTCTGGGATCCCCGGGACCCTCTTAACGTGATTCTTACCGAAGGGGGGAAAAAGGGGTTTAAAACAAGACCAACGTACCCGGGCCTGAGGGGGTTATCTCTGGAGAGGTGAAAAAATGCGGGATTTGGGGGAAATTGGGACCCCATCCCAGTGATCCCCCCCCATAGTTCGATCCTAACAGACGGCGCTGGATTTTTTGAACGACTTCCTAAACTAAACGCCTTTTCTAAGTTTGACCATCCCCAAGCCAGGGGTGGATAAAACTTATCCAGACGGGCAATGCAGGGTTATAAAACTCTGGATTTAACCAAAGGCTTGGGGCAATTCCCCTAACAGATGAGGCCAAAGAAAAAACTCCTTTGCCAAGGGATGGCTTTTCCATTTGGGGTTTTGCCGTTTGGGTTGCATGGGGCACGGCCTTTTCCAGAGGGTTTATGGATAAGTTTTGAGACCCCCAGTAGTATCCCCGCCTATCGGGATGATAAAAACATCCAAACTCCAATTGGGAACCCCATCTCCCGCGAGGCAGGTGTTTTTCTGTTAGGGAGAGGTTCCAAGCCAACCCAAAAAAAGTTGATTGGTCTGAGAGGCCAAGTCCCGGGGGGTACAACATGGGCCGGGGGTTTGTAAAACCCCCAAAAACAACAAATTTGAAGCCATACAGTGAGGGCCCTCGCCGCGAACAAGAAGAAAGTGGGGCCTTCGGGGTATAAGGCATATGAAGGTTTTCCCTAATTTTCCCTCCCTTGCGCCCCTTGGGATGCCCTAACAAAGGGAAAAAATTCGGGTTAGTCAATGGCCCCCCACAGGGGGGAAAACCTTTTCCCAACCCCTTTTAAAAAACCCTACTGTGTGCTCACCGTTCTAAAAACCCCCGACTTTAAGAAAGGGGTTTTGTCCTTCAGACGATGGTGGGATGGGGGACGGGGGCGGTTGTAAAGGTAGGAACGATGGGGAAACACCTACTATTTAAAGGGGTGGAATTTTTTAAAGACCTAAAAAAAATGCAATAGGGGAAAAGAGTTTGCTAGCCATTAAATGGGCCCTAGAATTTTTCCGCTTTATTACTGGTTTGGCGGCATTTTGAAAAAATCAAGACCCCTCCCCAAAATGGTTTGGAAAAAAAAAAAAAGAAGGGGCACAAAATGGTTCTTACCTGCGGGTACAAATTTATGGTAAAGCACCGGGGCCCGGGACCCAAATGAAAAAAGCTGTGCCTTGCTCGGGAACTGCCCTTTTGTCCAGAGTGTTCCCGCCCCCGGGTCTGAAACGGGGGGGGGGGGGTGGTAACGAGTGTCAGACTGGAAAAGAGGGAAGGTATATCGCCAAGTTCTTAAGGTTGCCAGGGAAACAGCAACCCAAATTGAAGTAAAGGTCTAAAGACTCTTGTTTAGGGTTAGTAAAACCCATTTGCAAGGGCTGGTTTGCTGGAGTGGGGGATTGCGTGGGGGCCCCCCCTCCACCTGGAAGGCCGGGGGTTTGGGGTGTCTATTGGCCCCTGTGTCCGCCCTTTTATAAGGCCCGAGTTGCAGACACCTCTTTACCTGGGACAGGGAATGCTACAAGCCTGTGGGAGATTATGTGGACATGATCTGCTGTTGTTGGTGACTGTAATAGGCCCCCACTGGTTAGGGAGGATTTTTCTGATTTTATTTTGAGCCCGGGCAGGCATAGGATTTGTTTTGTTTGTTTTTTTTTAGTACCATTGCCGAAGGGTTTTTCACACCACGCTTTTGTGATTCGTTTTACGGATCCCTTTTACGATCTGCAAAAGGGGTCAACAATTTCGGTATTAACTTGCTTTCAATGGCAAAAAAGCATCGCTGTTCACACGAGGGGATCGCCAATGCGCTTTTCGCGATCCGCTTTTGGGTCCGTTTTTAAATTGACTGTCAATTTTCTTGGTTTTCCAAGAGAAATCCCCCTAGGGAAAAGGAGTGGCTTTTTGGGACCCCAAAACGGATTAAAAAGCCAAATCTTTGGGTGCGTTTTTTGGATTCCCTTTCGTGCCAAAAACGCTCCCTAAAACGCACTGGATTTAAATTAAAATATAAAATTTGAATATTATGTTTGGGTTATATTTTGTATCATTTTAATGGGAGGGCTAATTTTTCTGATGCAATGTGCTATTGGAAAATGCCTTCCTTCTACATGGGTAAAGGAGAGGAGGAGATGTCAGTCCCACAGCCCCCAGCATACCACCGGATGCACATGGACGAGGGGCTCTGAGTTTGAAAACTATTGGCTGATTTAAAAAAAAAATAGGGGGGGGGGGGGGGGGCGGGTTCTAAAATCATAGGTGTATGTACAGTTGATTGACACTAGGTAAAAAAAAGGGTTTTTTCTTTGGTCATTGGTAGGTTATGTTATATTTAAATTGCAGTTTGATAGGTTGATTTAAATAAAGCATTGAAAAAACTGATCCGTAAAACGCATCCAATACGCATCCAAAAAAAGGATCAGATGATGCGTTTTCTGGATCCGATGTTTGGATGCAGTTTGCATCCAGTTTTCGCAGGTTAAAAACGGATCAGTAAAACGGATCCAAAACATCGTGTGACCAAGCCCTAACAATAAAGCTGACTGCGGTCAGTTTTAAATGAACTACTGGTGTCGTTTGGACTTCTGTGCCCGCTGAACTGTGCCCGTCTACCCAGGAGACGACCACCCCGCTATCCAATCCCTTACAATAATTATATATATATATATATATATATATATTATATATATATATATATATATATACATTTATTAAAGTTTTATGGACCATTGCTTGGCATTTTTTGAGGGCTTTATCATACTGCTAACAAGTAAAGCATACCTGCGTTCAGCATTGTAGTGTGGCGGTTACCACTAAGCTTTTTTTGTGATCAAACACCTATTGTGAATTTTGCCATTAATTAGACTTCAACAAGCTGTGCAAAAATACTGGAACGTTGAACAGTTGGACGTGTGCATTCTAAAGTTAAGAGATGCTCTCATTTAGTTAATGTAAAAAAATTAAAGAAATTTTGAGTGACATGCATGAACGGGTCATTTTTCAATTTCTGGCATTAAATGCACCAGAAGAGAGTGGTCCGCCTTTATTCTCAATATATAAACAGTTGTACGGGCAAGTTTGTAATGTACCAGGGGTGTTCTGGGGGCGTGTTGCACCACATTCGTACTATTAGGGTATGTTCACACAGCGTGTTGAGTCCGTGTGACTATACGCTTTAAGATGCGGATTTGGATCCATCTGTTGGACCCCAAACGAACCCAAACACACATACACACATCTAATAAATAGCAATGTGATTTACATTGCTTTTAATATGAAGCACGCATCAACGTTCACACGAGTGATTGCTGATACGTGTCTCATTGCGTCTTTCGGATCCGTTCCAAGAAGTCACGCAGTAGGATCCCTATTTAAAATTATAGGGTGTGATCCTGCTGAATCGTTTAGGATCCGATTGCCGCTGCATTTTTGGAAGTGATTTTTGGATTTAAAACAGATCCGAAAACGTTGTGTGAACATAGCCTTAGACACATTTATGAATGTATACCGGCAAAACTAGGCGCATTACTGCTGGAACAAGCAGACCTATTTCAATGTCTATCTGAGCCAGAATATTTCTAGATTTGTTAGGAAGGCAAAAAATATCAATTATTTTTTAAGTTATATCACTAAAATACTAAAAAAAATATTTTGGATAAATATCTAATTATACAAAATTAAATCATATTAAATTATGTAATATAAAATTAATCTTAAAATATATAATATCCAAAACATATAAAATTATCTCCTCTAAAAATAAGATAAAATTATATCCCCTAGAATTAATCAGTAATTAATATAATTTAAATAAAACAATACAGTAGCTACCATAAATCCCATTATTATAGTATTAGCAGTGATTCCAAAAGACATCACAGCAGACTAGAAATAAAAGAAAAGGCGTTGAAATAGAATGTTAGTGAATAGAAACTGTGGTAGTCTCTCTTCACTGACATGCTATTCTAATGGCTTTTCTTTTATTTGTAGTCTGCTGTGATGTGTTTGTAATCACTGATAATACTATAATAAAGGGATTTTTGGTAGATACTGTATTGCTTTTTTAAATTTTATATTATTTACTTAAACATTCATTTTATATTATATAATTTTATATTTTATGGACATTATTTTATTCAATATAGTTTTATAATTAACATCAGTAAGCATGGCCCTAGCTGTCAGGACTTTTATGGAGTGTTTCCTACTCTTTTACTATGCGGCACAGATAGATTTAATGCCAGGATTACACCTACGATGCGCCAAATGTATAAACTGCAAAAAAACGGTTCATACATACTGACACATTCTACACTGCTTTAAAGCTATTTAGAACTGACCTCTATGCAGTAAAGTTCATAAATGTCGCCTTTTATCCTAAAATTTGAACAGATAACCAAAAACCCCTAACTTTTTGTGAGTAGTATATATGTGTAGATTCGCCTATCATCTATATTTATAGCCACAGGACCAGGGACTAAATATCCGTCTTTCAAGGGTCGTCACTTTTAATCCCGTGGATCAGCATAGCTTCTGAGTGCTTGTTATTTGCTGGGCATGTTGTATGTTTTAATGGCACCATCTTCTCTTCCTCTCATATAACCTTATATAATACAGAGCTCAGCTTCCCACCTCTATCATATAACCCTATATATAACAGAGCTCAGCTCCTCTCCTCTGTCATATAACCATATATATTACAGAGCTCAGCTCCTCTCCTCTATCATATAACCGTATATATCACAGAGCTCAGCTCATCTCCCTCTATCATGTAAACCTATATATCACAGAGCTCAGCTTCTCTCCCTCTATCATATAACCCTATATATCACGGAGCTCAGCTTCTCTCCCTCTTTCATATAAACCTATATGTCACAGAGCTCAGCTTCTCTCCTCTCCTCTATCATATAACTAGAGATGGGCGAATTTCTCAAAAATTCAATTCGCCGACTTCGACGAATTTTCCGGCAAAATTTGTTTCGGTCCGAATTACTTCAGGACAAAGCGCATTAAAAAACAGCTATTTCCAGGCTGCACCGAGCCTGTAGGGTGCTGTAGAACATTGTGCCATGCTTAAAAATGCAGAGGGAGCTTGGTTTGGTCTTCATACAATGTTGTGTTTTAGTATGACACGCATATGACTGCTGCTGCTCTTAGAATCGCTTCACTATAAAATTCCCTGGGCACTTAAGAGGGCAAAACTGACCAAAAAACTGAAGCGGGAATGTAGCCTGATAAAGTCATGCCAGCGATAGCTGGAAAAAAACAAGCTGAGGGCTCAGGTGGCAACATTAGTGACAGAGTGTGGAGGTGACGGCGGCAGCCACAGCAGCATGAGGTCAGACAGTGGCACAATGACATTCTGGAGGTGGCAAAAACAGGAGTAGGCCACAGAGTGGCACAATGACACAGTGTGTAGGTCACGGCAGCAGCCACAGCAGCAGCATGAGGTCAGACAGTGGCACAATGACATTCTGGAGGTGGCAAAAACAGGAGTAGGCCACAGAGTGGCACAATGACAGAGAGTGGAGGTGACGGCAGCAGCAGCATGAGGTCAGAGAGTGGCACAATGATAGGTTGTGGAGGTGACCGCAGCAGCAACAACAGCAGCAGCAGCATGAGGTCAGAGATTTGCACAATGACAGGATGGGGAGGTGACCGCAGCAGCAACAACAACAGCAGCAGCATGAGGTCATAGAGTGACAAAATGACAGTGTGTGGAGGTGGGTGGCAATACTAGTCCCTGGTAAAGATGGTTGGTGGCAGATGGAGAAACTGTCAGCAGATGTGTGGCATCAGACGGGTGGCAGCATCAGAATAGTGGCTGAGGCAGGTAAGTTTGAATCCAGGCTCATTTCTCAAAGTTTTGGTGAGGTATCATGGCTGATGTAATCTGACGCCTAAGGCATTGGTGTGTGGAAATCCTGGCCGATCCACGCCTGATTCATCTTGACAAAGGTCAGACAGGCCGGGCAGGACAGCTTCTCCACTGCAAACTCGGCAAGTTGCGGCCACACATCCAGTTTGGCTGCCTTGTAGTCCACCGGATCTTCTAACTGGGGTGGCAGAGTGCTGTCCAATAGGCCACCACCTGTTGGTTCAGGGACGGCTCCAGGTCTTGCTGCTGCTGCTGGCGACTGCCCTCCTCACTAGGCGGGTGAAGGAAGCTGCTCATCAGTGACTCCAGACTTAGGTTGCTGCTGATGGAGCTGGTACTGCTCCTCCTCTCTTGTCACCTGGGTAGAAAATCCACTCATTTCACCAGACAATGCTTCTGCTCCAATGCCCTCCCGTAGTCCTGGCGACTGACAAATAACGTCGCCTCCTTGAATCGCCTCAGCAAACGGCAGGTGTCACGCATGAGTTGCCACTGGCTGACATCAAAGTTACACAGGGGAGTACTCTTGTCTGCCTGGATCATCAAAAAATCGTTAATGGCCTTTCTCTGTTCATACAGTCATTCCAACATGTGCAGGCTGGAATTCCAACGGGTGGAAACATCGCATATCAGAGTGTGGTTGGGGGAGGCCGTTCTGCCGCTGCAACTCGAGGAGGGTGTTCCTGGCTTTGTAGGAATGGATGAAGTGCATGCACAGTTTCCTGGCCATTTTCAGAATCTTCTGAAGATCGGTGGAAGACTTCAGGAACCTTTTCACAACCAGATTGAACACGTGCGCCATGCAGGGTGCATGGACCATCCCTCCTCAGTGCAGCACGGATACCATGATCCTCCAATTGTCTGTCACCATGGTTCGATTTACAGTTGGCGGGGGAGAAAGCCAAACATCGATTTCTTGCTGCATGCGCGGAGCAGTTCCTCCCCTGTGTGACTTGGTTCCCCAAAGGGGCAAGCCAGGTGTAGGACTGTGTGACACCGCGGGTGCCCTACACAAGGGGTTTATGATGGAGCAGTACTTGTGGAGGCTGAGATGATGGTGGGGGTGGAGGTGTAGGAGGCGGAAAATTGGCCCCGGAGGCCGCAGTTTGACAACGTGGACGAGAAAGCGGCGTTCCTGTCCAAGTTTTTGGTGTTCCTGGGTAGGAAGCACATTCACCCAGTGGGCCGTAAAGGACATGTTCTGGCCCTGACCGTAGTTACAGCTCCAGACATCCGCGCTGCCGTGCACCTTGGAACAAACTGATAAGATCAAGGACTGGCCCATCTTCTGTTCTACATATTTATGAAGTGCTGGTACTGCCTTTTTGGAAAATAAATTACGGCTTGGAACTCTCCATCTCGGCTCGGCACAAGCCATTAGTTCTTGTACGGTGCAGAGTCCACCATTTGGAAAGGGAGGTACTGCAGTCCAAACAACTTGGAAATGTGAAAAGGTCAGCTTCTGCACCTGGATAGTTGGACGCATACTGTTGTCTTTTGCAATTTACCGGCTGAATGACTGCTGGCGCCATGAGGAGCGAGGAGCAGGAGCATCTGTACTGGGAGATGATGACACCGAGAAACAGCTCCCTTCTGCAGAGGTGGTGGAGCCTTGAATGGCTGCAATGGCATGCGTGCCACTAGACGCTGCTGTTGCTGCGGTGGCAGGATGGACCACCACATCTGAGCCATGTTTCTCCCAGGCCACCGGGTGGTGACGCTGCTTGTGTTGACGCAGGGCCATGGTGCCCACATTAGCTCCCCGGCCACGCTTCACTTTCTGCCTACAGATTCTACATTTTATCCATATTCGGCTCCTCGGTGTCTTAGCAAAAGAACTGCCACACCGCCGAGTAGCTAATTTTACCGCCAACGCTCCGCATGAGGGGACTACTACCGCCGCTGCCTCGCTGAGCTCCTGTTTCCTTTACTTTCTTGGACCTGCGAAGCGGGTTTCTACCCATGGCCGCTTGGCTATGACCTCAAACTGCTTTCTTTCCCTGCTGACTCACGGCCACACAACCCACTTGCTGGCTGCACCGCTGCCTGATGTGCAAGCTTAAGCCCTCTTCTTCTGACGATGATGAAGCCCTTGCTTCACCCGGCTCCCAAGTGCGGTCGGCTACATCATCATCGATTTGTGTTTCATCGTCACTGCTGTCCTCATCACGGTCTTGGTATGCAGAGGCGGGCCCCCTCACAACATGACCTCCCATGCCACTCTCCACCTCTATACTTTGCCCCCAACTCCAAGAAGCAGGGATTATTGGCCCCATTTCTTCGCTGCCAAGTAGCTGCTGACTGCCTTCCTCAAATTGTTCATCCTCGTTATATAGTGGTGCTGAGCCCAGACCACATAGTAGATCTCTGGCTGAGGGAACCGGATGGGACAGAGGGGGTTGGGGAAGGTGAGGGCCGCTGACCCGCTCCCGGGGGAATGCCAACTAAGGGTTGTGTCTGACGTTCCCACCGACTCTTGGTGGGGTTGTCAGATGTCTTTTGGGAGGAAGTGGATGACCTAGTCAACCAATCAAGAAACCATTTGGGTTGCTGAGCAACACACGGCCGCTAGATGACAGCGGCAGTTGTTGGCCTCACCGAGTGACCCTGCTGCGACGTCCCCTTGCTGTGCTGCGACCTAGGCCTGCTCCAGGAATGTTTGTGCCACTGCCACTCGCAGGTGAAGAGCCTGCCACCTCTGTCTGACATACTGTTTGTTCAAAAATTTACAGACTCTGTTTGATGAAAAATATCTGTATTTTTGATAAATACACACCTGTATTTGACTCCAAATTTAAAACCCCCTAACAAGCTTGGGGTAACCCTTGGATATAAATTGCGCTCCACAAATGGCAGGAAAAATTAACTTGTATGTGCCGTTTAAAACACTGTGTATTTTTACTGAATTTTGAAAGTACAAACAGGCTTAATTAACCTTCGGATATGATTATGCTACAGAATTTTTTTCTTTGGCGGTGAAAAAACGTTTCTTTTACTGAATAAAACTGCAAAAAAATTTCTTATTTAAACCCCTTGGAGAAAATTGCAAAAAAGAAATTTGCTGCCAACAATTTACCAGTTTTGTAGGTGTTAAAAACGGCGTTATTTTATGGACACAAAAAAACAGAAAAATTTGTAATTTAACCTTCGGTATGAATTATGCTACAGGCAAAATTTCTTCTTTGGCGGTAAAAAAAGAAGTTTCTTTTGTGACCACAACAGCGAGCAACGTTAATTAACCCCTGGATTAATTTGCGCAAAAAAAGAGCAACCAAAAAAATTAAAGTGGTTTTTCGATTGTAAAACGTGTTTCTTTAACTGAATACAACAGCAACAGGTAAATAACCCTTGGTATTAATGGCCAAGAATGATCAGTAGCAAAAAAATGCATATGAAGCGAATGGAGCAATTGGACTCAGTTTCCCAAAACCCCCCAAAATCAGAATTGAACGTAAGGAAGCGTTAGAACAAGCTGTGTTTGTGTTTTTTGGGTTTTTTTTTTTGGTTTTTTTTGGGGGGGGTTTTTTTGAAATGGGGGGGGGTGGGGGGTGGGTGGTTTTTTGGGTTTGTTGGTTTTTTTCTTTGTTTTGTGGTGTTTTTTTGTTTTTGTGTTTAAAAATTTGTGGTTTTTTTGGGGGGTTGTTTAAAAAAAAGTTTTAGAATGGTTTTTGGGTTTTGTTTTTTTTTTTTTTATTTTTTTTTTTTGGGGGGGTTTTTTTTTTGTTTTTTTGGTGTTTTTTTTTTTTTTTTTGGTGTTTTTTTTTTTTTTTTGGTTTTTTTTTTTTTTTTTTTTTTTTTTTTTTTTTGGTGGGTGGTAAAAAAAAGTGTTGGGTTTTTGTTTGTTTTTTGGGGGGTTTTTTGGGTGTTTGGTTGTGTTGTCCCCCGTTTTTTTTTTTTTTGTTTAATGGTTTTTTTTAGTATGAGATATCATAAGCACCCGGGCAGCCCCCTTCCCTACACAGCCGGGGGGAGCGGTGTGAGCTGCCGCATCGCGCCCGGTGCGGTGACGTACGATCCCGCGGTCTCGTTGGCTTATCTTTAATGTCGTAGGCTACCCCTTTCTTCCCTTCCGACTTCTTTCCCCCAGTAACCCATGGCTGCACCCTTTTTTATTGTTTAAAAACAGCTTTTTCCCCGTGAACACCCCAAACTTCGCTTGTTCAGATCGAAGTTTTCCTAAATTTAAATAAATTCCCACTTCTTTAAAATCAATTGCCATCTTCATATAACCCATATATCACAAAGCTCGCTTTTTTCCCTTATCATAAAAACCAAATTAATACGAGCTCAGTCCTCTCCTCTTTCATATAACCCATATATCACAGAGCTCAGCTTTTCCTTATAAATAACCCCTTATCACAGAGCTCAGTTCTCCCCCTTTTCATTAAAACCTTTTTATTTTTTTATGTGCTGTAGGAAAATGAGATAGAAGGCGCAAAAAGTGCAAACCTAGTGTAGCAGGTTCCAATGAATAGTAACTGTAAACAGGTGTAGTGGTTGCTCACCTGCCAACGTTGTGTCTCCAGTGACACAACACACCGTAACATATATATAATATATTATATATTAGTCATCAACTAACTGGTCAATCAATTCCCCTAAACATTCCACTGTTTTACCCGAAAAATGGGGGCAAAATCGCCCCAAAAAGGGTGGCCCCACCTCTGGGCAGCTCACCCTATAAAGACATTGTGCTAATTAATGTCAGTGCATAGAGATTAACCCCCAATAAACTATAAAACCTAAAGGAATACCACAAAGTCAAAACCAAACCCGTAATAGGGCAATGATATAGAAGCTACTACTCCAGCGGAACAGGGCAAAGATACAAACGGTACTGCTCCTCATATATGCAATAAAAAGAGTTATCATAAAGATCTTACTGTCCTTAAGTTTGATGCGTTTCTATTCCCATTCCCGACGCGTTTCTCCCTCTTCCAATCCCAGAGCGTTAATCAGTGGAACCAAAGGGATAAGTCCATAGATGTTAGACGGATTTCCAGAATAAACTGATTTCAGATAAATGTATATGGGTTCATGAGCCGCCAAGAGGCAGGGCTCCCCTTTTTGGGGCGATTTCCCCATCTATTTTGTCAGGGTATAACAGTGGAAAGTTTAGAGGAATTGATTGACCAGTTAGTTAATGATTAATATATAAAATTTTGCTTCCCCCCCATATACCTTTAGGATACCTATCCGGCATTGTGATGTAATGTATTTTCTATTAGGATTGGTTTAGTATTATTTTTATTGGGAATTAAATAAAGATTAAATTTTAGAGTGGGTTAGTGGAGTTTTGTCTGTGAATTTCTAATGGTATTAACCCTATTGTGAAATTTGTATTTTTTCTTGTGTTGGTTAATGGAGCTTGTCGGGTTTGGTGACAGGCAAAACATTCAATATAGATGTTTTGTACTGTAACTGGTAATCAGGGGTCACATGGTAAGTTCTGGGTTTAAAAAAAAATACAGAAATTGTTAAAAAAAATTTAAAAAAAAATTACAACAAATAATTAACAAGACATTGTAAAATCCCCATTTTTTCCCCTTTTTAATTTATTCACATGAAAATAAATAAATAAAACATTAAACAAATTTGATATAATTGGTATTTAAAGATTAGCACTATAAAATTATTATGTTGGTTAAGCATGCGATAAAAAAATAAACAGCAACGAAATTGTGTTTTCGTGTTTATCCCGTCCCCCGAAAAACCCGGAATAAAAAAATGAACAAAAATTGAATGTTGCCCAAAAATAAAACCCGCTCTATCTTGTAAATAAAGGCCTCCCCAGAAAAATTTAAAAAAAAAGTTATGGGTGACCCAAAAACAAATGATTTATAAGAAGTGTATTTTGTTTGCAAAAATAATAAAACATAAAACCCATATCAATCTGGTATAGCTGTAATTGTAATGACACATAAAATAAAGCTGAAATGTACCGCATGGAGAACGCCATAATAGCTAAACTTAAAAAAATTAAACAAAAAAATTGAAGAATTTCTTTTTTTTTCATTTCCCCACTAAAAAAATAAAGTTTTTAAATACAGTGTAGGTACCCCAAAAGACTGACATTTAAAAATACAGCTAGCTATACTAAAAACAATCCTTCATAAGTCGAGCAACAATTATAAAGAATCCAGCAGTTAGAACACTATGATACAAAAATGTTAAAAATACCTTTTGTCCTAATGGCCCAAACTAGCTTTGTCCCTAAAGTGTTAAAGGGCTCGTTCAGTTTCACATCTTTATGTACACTGTACTACATTATTACAGAGCTCTGAGTTAATAGGGGAGTCCTCTAATCTTTTACAGCAGTGTTTCTCAACTCCAGTCCTCAAGACCCATCAACAGGTCATGTTTTCAGGATCTCCCATAGAATGCACCGACAATAATGATATCACCTGTGCAATGCTGAAGAAATCCTGAAAACGTGACCTGTTGGTGGGTCTTGAGGACTGGAGTTGAGAAACACTGTCTTAGAGTATGTCTACACAGCATGGTCTTTTGGACTTGAAAACCAACTGTCAACCATCCCCATAGACTTCAATAGAAAATCCAAACTGTAGTCTACACAGATTGGATTTTTTGACAGTTGAATTTTAAATCCGAAAATCGTCCAAAAAACTTGGAACATTCTAATTCTTCCACAAAGTTTTCAGGTGGAAGATGTACTGTTCATTGGTTAAGGGGGGGGGCTAAATTAGCAAACTGCAGACAGAACCCTCCTCCAAAACCAACCAAAAGCCGATAAAATACTGGCCGGATTCTTTAAACGGAATCTGCCCGGCATTTTACCACTGCTGTGTGGCCATACCCTTTGCCATGGTAGAGAGCAGTTAAAAAAAATTGGCACTTCTTTAGAAGCCCTGTCCTGTCCTGCATTACACATACCACAGTATGAACCCGGTAGATATGATAGACGCGTAGCCAACCACTATTACCCTGCACTAGGGGATCTGCAACCCCTAACTTTCGCTTCAATTTGAAAAAATGCTGGGTAAAGATATGTTTCAAAATCTATTTATTATGCATCACAAAAACAAACTTTCATAATGTGAAGATATGTGACTTGCGCTTGCTGCACATAGATATGTGGTAGGCAGTCCAAAAGGATTAAAACTCCATTGTATGCATCCGCATTAGCTTCGGCGCCTTTGTTGGAGCACACATGTGGACAGGCGGGCAGTAAGCGCGAACGCGCAACGTTTCAGGGGACTCCTCCCCCTTTCTCAAGCTCCTCCCCTTTCTCAAGGTGCTTGAGAAAAAGGGAGGAGTCCCCTGAAACATCGTGCGTTCGTGCTTACTGCCCGCCTGTCCACATGTGTGCTCCAACAAAGACGCCGAAGCTAATGCGGATGCATACGATGGAGTTTTAATCCTTTTGGACTGCCTACCACATATCTATGTGCAGCAAGCGCAAGTAACATTTCTTCACATTATGAAAGTTTGTTTCTGTGATGCATTATAAATAGATTTTGTTACATATCTTTACCCAGCATTTTTTCAAATTGCTGCATTACACATACTACACAATGATTTGAATGTGCACTGTGTAAATCTTAGTTTCCCCTGTAATGGCGCTGCAGGGCAATTCACCTTTTACAGATAGCAGCTGATTGCCAGGGGAAACAGCAAGGGTAACTTTAAAGGAACCTGCCTTAGCAATTAAAAATTGTATGAAAGAGGACAACCCCTGAATTAAAAAGTAGAGCATAACATAAAATGAACATTTGGAAGAATGATAGTAAACATCTGGTAATAAGGAGACATTCTCAAGAAAAATACCTTCTAGGGACGTATGTGAAATCCCTCCCAATATCCCACATCCACATTATGTTACATTTGTACCATGAGGTAATTCAGCTGCAACCTACATGTCACGTATTTAGACATAACATGATTATAATGCTGCCAAAAATGTGTGCAAGCAGGTGAATCCAGTTTGGCTGGGGACTTCTTCATTTAGTTTTAGGGCTTTTTTTTTTTCCAAATTACATTTTCAAAAAATCTGAACATTTTTTCAGTGAATGTGTTCTTCTTTCATTCCATGGAATAACAATACTCTACTAATTGTGAACCTTGAATCACACACCCATTGACATTTTGGGACAGAGGCTAATTAATCACACTTTCAAGTCAACCATTCAGCAGAACATACTTCTTCTATGGTCTCTGAGATCTTATCTCACCCCGTGTCACCTGGCTTCACAATGAAGAACAGAAAACTTTCCATCCTGAAAGCTATGTCATTGCCTCCTAGTCTGATGTATACAAGATGCCCTTAGACATTCTACAGGCGCTTTTTCATACAGCCCTTGGGGATCCCAAAGGGCTTTTATTACATTGCTTAAAAAAGATTAAAAAATTTACAAAAGTAAAAAAAAAAACAGAAGGGCCCCCCTGCCCTCTTTAAAAGTCCAGAGCACTGGCCCGTAAAAATATGTAAAAAAAAAAGTCAAAGGGACAGTCCTTGAAGGTCAATAGGTGCTCTTAGGTGCTCTTAGGACCCATTCACATCACGTTTTTTGGGAAACTGTTTCCGGGATCCAACAAAAAAAATTAAACTATAGTTTTAAATTCAGTGGAGCCATAGCAATCAAATTTTGGGGAAATTAGAGTCCTTTTATCATGTTTTAAATCTATTTCCCCTTTTTTGAAACAATTTCTGTGCTGTATGTGGTACGTCATCATTCTGTGCCTGGCATATAAAATCAATATGAACTTTGGGAAAAAGAGCCAAAAAATCCCAAAAATTTGTAAAGCTTGCTCTAAAATCTTATGGCTTAAAATTGGGAGAGCCCGGGTTATTAAAATGCCGGGATAAACCCTTTTTGAAGGTTTTCCCCAAAAAAAATATGAAATGGGCCAAAAAATTTATCTTTAAAAAAGGGTTTTTATACTAATAAAGTAGAGAAGACCTCTAAAACCCCTTTATGGAATTTTTTTCAGTGAAACTATCAAAAACCCTTTTCCCGAATTCCCGCCTCCAAAAATATTTGAGTCTTGCATGGCTCGTTAACGTATGCTGTTACAAATTCAAAAGCAATTTTTTTTAAATAAGCTTTTTTTTTAAAAAATTTAAAAGCCACAAGTAAAGAAAAAAGTCTAGGGCTAAAATTTACCCTTTTTTGCCCAATTTAGAGCCCCCCCCCACCCCATTTTTTTAGAGCACAAATGAAATGAAAAAGGGGGGCCCTTTATTAGTTTCTAAGGGGAAAAAAAAAATTTTAACCTAACAGTTTTCATACATGCGACCCTTAATTTCCCCCCTTGGGGTAGGAAATTTTTTTCCCTACCCCCTTTCTTCTGTTGGGAAACAACTAATGTTTTAGCATTGGAAACGTAGATGAAATGAGCCCGCAGAAAAACCCTAAAGTAAACAAACCTCTTACATCACATTCATTTGCTCCAGTAATCTTAAACACAAAGAAAAATTAAAAATGGGCGAATTGATTTTAACGAAGTGGAATTCGTTTTGAATTTCAGGAAAAAATTTTGGTTCGGACCGAAGTCGAACTTTGGGGGAATTCGGGGGAACGAAAATGCTTTTGGGTTGAAAAAAATGGGTTTCGGAAACACATGGCGCCCACAAGGGGGCCCAAAACACTCTGGGGGGAAGAAGGGGATAGCCCGCATACATGTGCAGAGATGAAGCCAAAAGAGACCGGGGGGGATTCCGTTACGTCACCGCACATATAAACCGAGCGCGCCTTGGGGGCTCACCCCCTCTCACTTTACTGATAGGGAATGGCTGCTTTCGGGTGATAGGCTTCGAAAAACTGATTTTTATACAGCGATTTCGGGGGTGTCTCAGCTTTTCTCAGAGACTTTCTCTGAATTTGCATTTTTTGATATTTTTGGGGTATTGATCCGAAATCCAGTGTGCGTCCACTGCGAGCTGGCAAATACATTCAATATCCAAGTGGGATCTAAGCCCAGTGTTTCTGTTAGTCATTCATTATAAAGAAACAGCGTTTTTACAATACAAATACCGACTTCATTTTTGCTGCTGAATCTATTGCGCATATTTACATCCAGGGTATTATTAAAGCGTTGTTTTTGCTGGATGTCTTGACAAAAATAAACCGTCTTTTTCAACGCCAAATTATATATTTTTTTTAGGCAGCCTAATTCACAAGCAAAGGCTAATTACAACTGTATCTCTTGTTGTGTGGCGTAGAAAACACGCAATTGTAACACGCTACTAGTTTGTGCGCTCAATTCTTTGGCGCAATTTACATCCAGGGGTTAATTAAGCGTTGTTTTGCTGGTGTGCTGACAAAAATAAACCGTCTTTTTAAACGCCAAATATATATATATTTTTTTGGTAGCCTAATTCACAAGCAAAGGCTAATTAAAACTGTATATCTTGTTGTGTGTCGAAGAAAACACGCAAGTGTAACACGCTACTAGTTGTTGTGCGGCTCAATTCTTTGGCGCAATTTACATCCAGGGTTAATTAAGCGTTGTTTTGCTGGTGTGCTGACAAAAATAAACCGTCTTTTTCAACGCCAAATATATATATTTTTTTTGGTAGCCTAATTCACAAGCACAGGCAAATTACAAACTGTATCTCTGTTGTGGTGGCGTAGAAAACACGCAATTGTAACACGCTACTAGTTTGTGCGGCTCAATTCTTTGGCGCAATTTACATCCAGGGGTTAATTAAGCGTTGTTTTGCTGGTGTGCTGACAAAAATAAACCGTCTTTTTCAACGCCAAATATATATATTTTTTTTTGGTAGCCTAATTCACAAGAAAAGGCTAATTACAACTGTAACTCTTGATGTGTGTCGAAGAAAACACGCAAATGTAACACGCTACAAAAGCTACTAGTTTGTGCGCTCAATTCCTTTGCACGCCAATTTACATCCAGGGGTTATAAGCGTTAGATTTTTGCAGTGTGTGCTTACCAAAAATAAACCGTCTTTTTCAACGCCAAATATATATAAAGTTTTTTTGATAGCCTAATTCACAATCAAAGGCAAATTACAACTGTATCTCTTGGTTGTGTTGCGTAGAAAACACGCATTGTAACACGCTACTATTTTGTGCGCTGCAATTCATTGGCGCAATTTACATCCAGAGGGTTAATTAAGCGTTGTTTTGGGCTGGTGCTGACAAAAATAAACCGTCATTTCAACGCCAAATATATATATTTTTATTTTTTTGAGGTTAGCCTAATTCACAAGCAAAGGCAAATTACAACTGTATCTCTTGTGTGTGGCGTAGAAACACACGCAATTGTAACACGCTACTTAGTTTGTGCGGCTCAATTCGTTTGGCGCAATTTACATCCAGGGGGTTAATTAAGCGTTTTTTGCTGGTGTGCTGACAAAAAAAACCGTCTTTTCAACGCCAAATATATATTTTTTTTTGGTAGCCAATTCACAAGCAAAGTGCAAATTACAACTGTATCTTTCATTGATTTGTGTGGCGTAGAAACACGCAATTGTAACACGCACTAGGTTTGTGCGGCTCAATTTCTTTTGGCGCAATTACATCCAGGTGTTAAGTAAGCGTTGTTTGTCTGGTTGTTCTGACAAAAATAAACCGTCTTTTTCACGCCAAATATATATATTTTTTTTTGGTAGCCTAATTCACAAGCAAAGGCAAAAATTACAACTGTATCCCTTGTTGTTGACGTAGAAAACACTCAATTGTAACACCTACCTATTTGTGCGGCCAATTCTTTGGCGTCAATTTACATCCATCGGGTTAATTAAGCGTTTGTTTTGCTGGTGTGCTGACAAAAATAAACCCGTCTTATTTCAACGCAAATAATCTCTTTTTTTTGTAGCCTAATTTCACAACCAAAGGCTAATTTTACAACTGTATCTCTTGTTGTGTGGCGTAGAAAACAGCGCAATTGTAACACGCTACAAAGCAAACTAGTTTGTGCGGCTCAATTCTATGCGCAATTTTACATCCAGGGTTAATTTAAGCGTTGGTTTTGCTGGTGTGCTGACGAAATAAACCGTCTTTTTTTCAACGCCAAATAGTAATATTTTATTGGTAGCCTAATTCACAAGCACAGGCAAATTACAACTGTATCTCTTGTTGTGTGGCGTAGAAAACACGCACTTGTAACACGCTACTAGTTTGTGCGGCTCAATTCGTTGGCGCAATTTACATCCCAGGGGTAACATAAGCGTTGTTTTGCTGGTGTGCTGACAAATAAACCGCGTCTTTTTCACGGCCAAATATTATATATATTTTTTTTGGTAGTCCTAATATCACAAGCCAAAGGCTAAATACAACTGTATCTCTTGTTGTGTGGCGTAGAAAACACTGCAATTTTGTAACACGCTACAAAGCTACTATTTTTTGTGCGGCTCAATTCTTTGGCGCAATATACATCCAGGGGTTAATTAAGCGTTGTTTTGCTGCTGTGCTGACAAAAATAAACCGTCTTTTTTAACAACGCCAAATATATATATTTTTTTTTTTTGGTATCCCTAATTCACAAGCAAAAGGCAATGACAACTGTATCTTCTTGATGTGTGGCGTAGAAAACACGCAATTGTGTAACACTCCTACTGCTGTTTGTGCGGCTTCAATTCTTTGGCGCAAAATTACATCCAGGGGTTAATTAAGCGGTTGTTTTGCTGGTTGTGCTGACAAAAAATAAGACCGTTTTTTCAACGCCAAATATAAATATTTTTTTTTGGTAGCCTAATTCACAACAAAGGCAAATTACCAACTGTATCTCTTGTTGTGTGGCGTAGAAAACACGAATTGTAACATCGCAACTAGATTTTGTGCGGCTCAACTTCTTGCGCGAATTTACATCCAGGGGTTAAATAAGCGTTGTTTGCTGCTGTGCTGCACAAAAATCAACCGTCTTTTTTTCAACACGCGAAATATAAACATTTTTCTTGTAGCAAATTCACAAGCTAAGGTTAATTAAGCCTGTTTGTGCTTACATTAGTAAAACACACAGTGCTTGTAAGATGACACATACAATTAAATTTTTTCCTGAGCCATTTGTGGAGCGCAATTATATCCAAGGTGTTTACCCAAGCTTGTTGCCTCCTGGGTTCATTAGGAAGTCAAACATGGTTATATTTATCATATACAGATAGCTTTCATCAAACAGTGTCGTACATTTTAGAACAAACATATGGTCAACAGAGAGGTGGGCAGGCTACTGCAACTGCGAGTGGCAGTGGCGCCACAATACATTTCTGAAACGTGGCCCCAGGTCCGCAGACAGCAAGGGTAGCGTCGCGTAGCAGGGTCCACTCGTATGAAGGCCACAACTGCGCTGTCATCTATGCGGCCAGTGTGTTGTTCAGCAACACCAAAGGTTCTGAGTTGGTTGACTAGGTCTCCTCTTCCCTCCAGATGACATTCTGACAACCCCAGCCAAGAGTCCGGTGGACCGTCAGACACACACTAGTTGGCATGGCCCGGGAGAGCGGTCAGCGGCCCTCACCTGTTTCTCAGCCCGCCTCTGTCCCATGCTCCAGTTCTGATCCCCCTCAGGCCAGGGATCTACTATGTGGTCTGGGCTCAGCGCCACTATATAGGACGAGGATGAACAATTTGAGGAGTGCAGTCAGCAGCAACGGGGCAGTGCGAAGAAATGGGGCCAATTATCCCCAGCTTCTTGGCAGTAGGCGGTCAACAAATTATAGATGTGAGAGTGGCATGGAGGTCATGTGGGAGAGGTCAGCCTCGCTTACCAAGACCGGTGATGAGGACAGTAGTGACGATGAAACACAAATAGATGATGATGTAGCCGACCGCACTTGGGAGCCTAGGTGAAGCAAGGCTTCATCATCGTGTCAGGAGAAGAGGGTGCGTCAGCCCCCCCCCTTTCGCGGTCAGGCAGCGTCGCAGCTCACAAGTGGGTTGTGTGGCCGTGAGTCAGGCAGGGTAGCAGCAGTGTGAGGTCGGGAGCCAAGCAGCACGGGGTAGAAAACCAGCTTCGCAGGTCCAAGACAGTAAGCGCACAGGGGCTGCAGCGAGGCAGCGGGCGGCAGAGAGTCACGTCAGTGCGGACCCGTTGGCGGTAAAATCAGCTACTTTCGCGGTGTGGGCCAGTTCTTTGCTAAGACAGCCGGAGGAGCCGAATATGTGTATATGTAGAATCTGTGGGCGATAGAAAGTGAAGCTGGCCAGGGAGCTAACGTGGCAAACAACGGCCCTGCGTACAACAACACAAGAGCGATGCAGCGTCAACACTCCGGTGGCCTGGGAGAAACGTGGCTCAGATGTGGTGGGTCCGAACCTGCCGCTGCAGCAGCAGCAGCGCCAGTGCACGACATGCCATTTGCAGCCAGTCAAGGCTCCACCACCTCTGCATAAAGGCATGCTGTTTCTCTTTGGACATCCTCCTCCCGGTCCAGAATCTTCCTGCTCCTCGCTGCACATGGCGCATGCAGTCGTCTCAGAGAGAGGCGAATGATAAAGAGACAACAGTAAAATGCTGCCAACCATCGCTAAGGTAGGCAGCACTTGACCGTCGCTACTGTCCAAGTTGAGTGGATACTGCAGTCCCTCCCTCTCAAAGTGGTGTGACCTCTGTCACATTCAGGAAGAACTAGATGGCTTGTGTCCGGAGCCGAGATGGAGAGTTCCAAAGCCGTAATTTCTTTTCCAAAAGGCATACCAGCACGTTCATAAATATGTAGAACAGAAAATGGTCAGTCCCCGGATCTTAACGGTTTTGAGTTCCAATTGTACACGGCAGCGCGACGCTGGAGCTGTAACTACGGTCAGGCCAGTTAACATGTTCCTTTACGGCCCAACTGGGTGAATGTGCTTCCTGCCCAGGCACACCACAACTTGGACATGGAGACGCCGCTTTCTCCTCCACGTTGTCAAACCTTCTGCTCCTGCGCCAATTGTTCCGCCTCCGACCTCCTCCACCACCACCACCTATCTCCAGCCTCCACAAGTACTGCTCCATCATACCACATGTGTAGGTCACAGCGGTGTCACGCCCCAGTTCTACAGCCTATCTTGCCTGTCGTGAAGGCGAATGTTCACACATGGGTAGGAGGAGGAACTGCTCCCGCTTGCAAAATGCCTGCAAGAAATCGATAGTGTGGCTTTCTACCGCGCCAACGGCAAATCGAAACCATGGTGACGACAATGGGAGGAACCGTTGTCCGCGCTGCACCGAGGAGGGATGGTCCATTCGCCTGTCATGTGGCGGCACTGTGTTCAATTGGTTGTAAAAAAGGTTCCTGAAGTCTTCCACCATCTTCAGAACATTCTAAAATGGCCAGGAACAGTGCATTGCACTTTATCATTCGTACAAAGCGCAGGAACACCCTCCTCGGAGGTGCGAGCGGTCAGAACGGTCCTCTCTCCCAACACGCTCTTGATATGCGATGTATTCCAACCCTCTGGAATTCCAGCCTGCACATGTTAGGAACGACTGTATGAACAGAGAAAGGCCATTAATCGATTTTTTGATGATCCAGGCAGACCAGAAGTACTCCCCTGTGGTAACTTTGATGTCCAGCCAGTGGCTGCTCATTGCGTGACACCAGCCGTTTGATGATGCCATTCTGAGGATGGCCACGATATTGTCATCGCCAGGACTACGGGATGAAAAACGTCCATACCACTGCTTCATGTCCTCTGGAACAGATGCTGAAAATCTGTACAGGGCAGGTGGGACTGGAGTGTGGCGACTACATCTCGTGCCACATGATTCCGGTAGGGGACGACATGGAGAGGAGGAGGAGGAGACAATGAGCAGAAGCATGGTTCCTGGTGCAATGAGTGGAATTTTCACCCAGTGACAAGGATAGTAGAGCAGATCAGCTGGAGGAGGTTGAGAATGGAGATTCGGAAGGACGAGCAGATGACTCCCAAGCACACACGTGTGCAGTATACAGTGGAAATGGAGGCAGGAGCCCCTCGAGTCACTTGTGCAGATGTCTCCCGCAGCATGCTTATTGTGCCTGGCTATTGACAGCCGAATAGTCAAGCATCCGGCAGAGGGGATGACTCTGGCTCGTCACCTATTTGACCCTCGCGACTACGTGTCCAAAATGGAGCCTTTTTTTCCCAGCTATTGAGAGGGAAGACAAAGCCTCAAATACTATAGAGGAAATCCTCCGTGAATCAGTGGCCGCTGCCTATGTGCGGCAACGTCCCTCCTCTGAAGGTCTATACCGGGGGTTGCCTCAGCGCTCAACGTACACTGCCGGCGGCTGCTGGGAAGGTGGGGGGTAGGAGCAGTACCAGCCCATCAGCACATAACCTAAGTCTGGAGTCACTAATGAGGCAGATCTTCCCTTCACCCGCCTAGTGAGGAGGGCACTCACCAGCATCAGCGTCAGCACAGCAGGACATGAGACATTCCCTGAACCAACAGTTTGTGGCCTACTTGGGACACACTCTGCACCCCATTAGAAGATCCGATGGACTACTGGGTGCACCAAACTGGATTGTGAGCCCGCAACTTGCCGAGTTTTTGCAGTGGAGAAGCCTGTCCTGGGCCCGGCCAGTAGAGTGGCATCAGGCGTGGTGTTCCAGGTGCGGCGGGGCCATCGTAACCCATAGGAGAACCCTCTTGTACCGACGGAAATGTTGACACGACTGACCTTTGGCAAGATGAATCAGGCGTGAGATCGGCCAGGATTTCCACACACCAATGCCTTAGGCGTCAGTCTGGTCAAACTTACCTGGCCTCAGCCACTATTTTATGCCGCCAAGCCCGCTCTGATGCCACACGATCGGACTGATAGTTTCCTCCATCTGTCCTACCATCCCTGGTCTTTAAGCCAGGGACTTGGTATTGCCACCACCTCCAACACTCTGTCATTGTAGCCACTCCTATGTGCTGCATGCTGCTGCTTGCTGTTCTGTTTGCCGTGACATCCACACTGTAGTCATTGTTGTTCCACTCTGCGGCCTGGTACTGTTTTTGCCACCTCCAGAATGTGCATTGGCCACTCTCTCCTGACCTCATGCGTTGCTCCTGTCATCACCTACCACTCTCTGTCATTGTGCCACCTGCCGTGACCTCAATGCTGCATGCCTCCGTGACCCTCCGCTCTCAGTCATTGTGCCGCTCTGGGGCCTAGTACTATTTGCCACCTGCAGAATGTCATTGTGCCACTCTCTGACTCATGCTTTGTTGCTCTGTCATCACCCCACTCTCTGTCATTTGAGCCACTGCCTGAACCTCATGCTGCTGCCCGCCGGAGACCTCCGCTCTCAGCATGAGGGCCGAACTGTGGCCTAATACTATTTTTGCCACCTGCAGAATGTCATTGTGGGCACTCTCTTGACCCCATGCTGTTGCTCCTGTCATTCACCTCCACGTCTCTGCTCAATGATAGCCACTGGCCTGAGCCTCATCGCTGGCTGCCCTGCCGTGACCTCCGCACTCAGCTCATTTGTGTCCGCTCTGTGGCCTAATACTATTTTGCCACCTCAGAATGTCATTTGTGCCACCTCTGACCTCATGCTGTTTGCTCCTGATCATTACCTCCACTCTCTGTCATTAGCCTCTGCCTGACCTCAGCTGCTGCCCGGGCCGTGACCTCCGCTCTCAGTCATTGTCCGCATCTGTGGCCTAAAACTATTTTGCCACCGCTCAGAATCATTGTGCCACTCTCTGACCTCAGCTGCTTGCTGTGGACTCCTGTCGTGCCCTCCACGACTGTGGCATATGTGGCACTCGTCTGACCTCATGCTGGCTGAGCCAGTTGCTGCTGACGTGCCCTCCACACTGGGCTACTCCTGTTTTTTTGCCACCGTTCCCAGAATTTGTCATTGTGGCACTGTCCCTGACCTCAAACTGCTGCCTGCCGTGACCTCCACACTGTGTGATTGTTGCCACTCTGTGCCCTAATACTGTTTTTTTATTTCGCCTCCATAATGTCATTGTGCCACTGTCTGACCTCATACTGCTGCCGGCCGTGACAACCACTCTTGTATCATTGTGCCACTCTTGTGGCCTAATACTGTTTTTCGCCTCCTTAAGTCATTGTGCCACTGTCTGACGCTCATACTGCTGCCCTGCCGTGCCCTCCACACTGTATCATTGTGGCCACTCTGTGCCTAATAATGTTTTGCCGCCTCCATAATGTCATTGTGCCACTGTCTGACCTCATACTGCTGCCTGGCGCGAGACGCTCCACCAGCTGTATCATTGTGCCACTCTGTGGCCTAAAAACTGTTTTGGCGCCTCCATATAATGTCATTGTGCCTCTCGCCTGACCTCAATACATGCAGCCGCCCGTGACCTCCACAACCTGTGTTATTGTGCCACTACTGTTCCCAATACTGTTTTTTCCGCCTCCATAATTGTCATTGTCCACTTGTCTGATCCTCAATACTGCTGCCGCCGTGACTCTCCACCAGGGCACTGTAACATTGTGCCCTCTGTGGCCTAATACTGTTTTCTGCCGCTCCAGAATGTCCATTGTGCACTGCCCTGACCTTCATGCTGCCTGTGGCGCCCGCCCCCCCCCCCGTCACCTCCATACTCTATCCACTAATGTTGCCACCTTGGCACTCAGCTTGTTTTTTTATTCCAGCTTTTCGCTAGCATGACTTTATCAGGCTACATTCCCGCCATGAGTTTTTGGTCAGTTTTGCCTCTTAAGTGCCCCAGGGTGAAATTTATAGTGAAGCGATTCTATAGCGGCGGCAGTCACTGGTGGCGATGTCATACTAAAACACAACATTGTATGAAGACCAAACCAAGCTCCCTCTGCATATTAAGCATCCGGCACAACGTTTCTACAGCAGTCCCTGCAGGCTCTGTGCAGCCTGGAAATTGCTGTATTTTAACGTGATTCGTGGCCGACGTAATTCGGACCCGAAACGAATTTGTCGTAAAATCGGCGAAGTGACCGAACCGAATTTTTGATACAAATTCGGTCCGAACTCTATGTATAGAAGTGATAAGGCCTTCCACACAGGGCCGGGATGACAGGTAGCTGTAGGTAGGCGATCGCCTAGGGCGTCATTTCGTTCATCAAAGAAAAAAAAAAGAGGCACAAGGAGGCAATGGATTGGGAGCTGATTTTCCTGTTTATGTGGGGAGCCCGCGTCTTTTCTTAATTGCCTAGGGCACCAGGATACTTTATTCCAGTCCTGCTTCTACATTCACTACAGTTTACTGGATGTGATATAAGGGAGTATGTAATATAACACTTGATAGTCAACATTAGAGATGGGCGAATTTCTCAAATTCGATTCGGTCAATTTTCCGACAAAATTTGCTTCGGGACGAATCACGAATTGCTTCGGGACGAATCACGGTTAAAAAATATAGTGTCTATTTCCAGTGCTGCACAAGCCAGCGGGTGCTGTAAGAATGTTGTGCCATGCTTACAATATGCAGAGGGCGGCTTGTTTGGGCTTCATACAATATTGTGTTTTTAGTATGAACACGCACATGACTGCCCGCCGCACATAGAATCCTTCACTATAAAACTTTCCTGGTACCATTAAGACAGTGCGCAAAACTAACCAAAAAACTCAAGCGGGGAAGTTGTCCTGATAAAGGTCCATGATGCCAGCGCTAAGCTGAAAAAAACAAGCTGGGAGCTCAGGTGGCAACATTAGTCGAACAGAGTGTGGAGGTGATGGCTGCACACCAGCAGCATGAGGTCAGACCGTGGCACAAATTACATTCTGAGTGATGGCAAAACAGTAAGAGGCCACAGAGTGCCACAATAGACACAGTGTGGAGGTACGGCAGCAGCCACAGCAGCAGCAATGAGTCAGACATGGGCACTATGACAGTGGTGTAGGTCACGGGCAGCAGCAGCATGATGACTGAGACAGTGGCACAATGACATTCTGGAGTGGCAAAAGACATTGAGTAGGACCACAGAGTGGCACAATTGACACAGTGTGTAGGGCACGGCAGCAGCCACAGCAGCAGCATGAGGTCAGACAGTGGCACAATGACAGGGTGGAGGTCACGGCTATCAGCAGCAATGAGGTCAGGCCAGTGGCACAATGTACATTTCTGGAGTGGCTAAAAAAACAGGAGAAAGCCAAAGAGTGGCACAATGACAGGAGAGAGGGATGGTGACGGCAATGCAGGAGCAACAGGCATGAGTCAGACGAGTGGCACAATGACAATGTGTTGGAGGTGGTGGCAATATCCAGTCCTCTGTAAAGAAGTTGGGCATATGGAGCAACTGGCAGTGGATGTGTGGCATCAGGCGGGTGTGCATCAGAAAGAGTGGCTGAGGCAAGGTCATTTGAACCCGGACTCATTCTATCACAGTTTGGGTGAGGCGTCATGGCTGATGTATCTGACGCCTAATGGCATTGAGTGTGTGGAATCCAGCCGATCTCAAGACCTGAGTCATCTTCAAACAAAGGTCTTTCGTTCCACATTTTCCCGTGGACAAGCGGGTTCTCCTTGATGGTAACGATGGCCCCCGCTGCACTGAAACACCCGCTCTGATGCAACACTAGCTGGCCGGGCAGGACTGCTTCCTCCACTGTCAAACTCGCAAGTTGCGGCCAAACACATCGAGTTGGATGCCCAGTAGTCCATCAGAATCTTCTAACTGGGGTGGCAGAGTGCTGTCCAAGTAGGCCACCCCCTGTTGGTTCATGTGTCTGCTCCAGGTCCTGCGTCTGAGCTGCTGCTGTGCGACTGCCCTCCTCACTGAGGCGGTGAAGGAAGCTGCTCATTCATGGACTCCAGACTTAGGTTGCTGCTGATGGAGCTGGTACTGCTCCTACTCCCCCACCTTCCCAGCAGCCGCGGCAAGTGGTACGTGAGCGCTGTGGAATAGGTTGTGGTTATTCCCCCCAGTCATATCTGTCAGAGGAGGGACGATGCAGCACATAGTCAGCGGCGCCAACTGCTACGGAAGATTTCCGCTATAGTATTTGGATGTTTGTCCTCCTCTCAAGTAGCTGGGAAAAAGCCTCCATTTTGCCCGGTAGCGAGGGTCCAATAAGGCAGGAAGAGCCAGAAGTCTCGCCCACTGCGCGTAAGCTGTGACAATTCGGCTGAGCACTACCAGGCAAATCAGCATGCTGTCGGGCCATCTGCACAAGTGACTCCGAGGGGCTCCTGAGCCTCCATCTCCACTGTTATGACAGCCACGTGTGTCTTGCGGGTCGCACTGCCTCGTCTTCCTCATCTCCATCTAGCTCCTCCAGCTGCTCCTGCTCCTCCTCTCTTGTCACGCAGAAATCCACTCATTTCACCAGACAATGCTTCGCTCCAATATCCTCCTCCTCCTCATCCGCCAGTTCAGTCCCCACCGGACTCATGTGGCCGCGAGATGTAAGAGTCGCCACGTCTCCAGTTCCCCTGCCCAGCACAGATTTTTCAGCATCTGTTCCAGGAAATGATGCAGTGAATGCACGTATTCATCCCGTAGTCTGCGACTGACTCAAATAACGTGGCCTCCTCAATGGCCTCAACAAACGGCAGGTGTCACGCATGAGCTGCCACCTGAGTCTTACATCAAAGTTACACAGGGAGAATACTCCCCTGTCCACCTGGGATCATCAAAGAAATCGTTTAATGTGGCCTTTCTCTGTTCATACAGTCGGATCCAACAATGTCAGGCTGGGAATTCCAACTGGTGGAAACATTCGCATAACAATTAGTGTGTTGGGGCATTCTTCCGCTTCAAAAGTTAAAGAAAAAGGGGGGGGGAAAAAAGGTTTTCCTGGCTTTGGTATGAATGGATGAAGTGCATGCAAACGTTTCCTGGCCCATTTTCAAATCTCTGAAGATCGTGAAGAGATTCAGGAACCCTTTTCACACCAGATTGAACACATGGGCCATGCAAGGCGCTATGTACCATCCTCCTCGGTGCCATGCGAGGACACCATGTTATCCTCCTATTTTCCGTCAGCTACCGAAGGTCCGAATTTGCAGTTGTACGAGAGAAAGCCACACATCGTATTTCTTGCTGCCATGACGCGATCCCCCAGGGGACGGGGGCCTGGAGCAGTTCCTCCACTGTGGTGAACTACGTTCGCCGAGGCAAGCCAGTGTAGAACGACTGGCGTGACACACCGCTGGGCCTACACATGTGGTATATGATCGGAGCAGTACTTGTGAGCTGAGATGGTGGTTGAGGTGGTGGTGTGGTGGAAGAGGAGGAGGCGGACGAGTGGCGCAGTGAGCCGCAGTTTGAACAATGTGAGGAGAAAGCTGCGTCTTCTGTCCAAGTTGTTGGTTGTGCCTGTGGCAGGAAGCACATTCACCAATGCCTAAAGGACATGTACTGGCCCTGACTGTAGTTACAGCTCCAGAACGTCCGCGATGCCGTGCACCTTGTAACAAACCGATAAGCTCAAAGGAACTGGCCATTTTCCTTTTTACATATTTTTTTTTTTATGAAGTGGCTCAGTACTCTGGCCTTATTTTGGAAAAGAAATTACGGCTTGGAACTTTCCATCTCGGACTCGTGCACAAGCCATTAGTCTCTGAAAGGGTGCAGAGTCCACCATTTGGAAAGGGAGGGACTCGGCAGTACAACAACTTGGACATGAACACCGACGGTCCGCTGCTGCACCTTAGATGGTTGGGGACGCAACTGTTGTCCTTTCTCAATCGCTGCGTCGCTGAACGACTGCTGGCGCCATGAGTACAGAAGCGGGGGAGCTTTGGGCCCGGGGAGATGATTCAAAGAGAAAAAACTCCCTTTTTCAAGGTGGTGGAGCCTTGACTGGCTGCAAGGCATGCGTGCCACTGGGCCTGCTGCTGCTGCGGGGCAGGATGGACCACCACATCTGACCCACTTTCTCCCAGGCCACCGGATGGTGACGCTGCATGTTTTAGGGGCGGGGCCGGGGGCCCAAACCCCCGGCCCACGCTCACTTTCTGCCCACAGATCCTACATATCCCCATTTGGTTCCTCCGTGTCTTAGCAAAAAAACTCCCACACCGCCGAGTATTTTTTTACCGCCAACGCCCGCACTGTAACTACTAACCGCTGTTCGCTGAGCCCTTGTGCCCTATTTTTTTCTTGGACCCAAAGCGGTTTTCTCCCCCTGGCCGCTTGTTTCCCGCCTCACACGGGTTGCTACCCTGCTGACTCAGGGCCAAACAACCCCACTTGCTGGCTGCGCCGTGCCTGACCGCAAGCTGACCCCTCTTCTCCTACGATGATGAAGCCCTTGCTTCACCCGGCCCCCAAGTGGGTCGAACATATCATCATTTGTGTTTCACGTCACTGCTGTCTCACCCCCCCGTCGGGGTATGCAGAGGCTGACCCCTCAAACAGACCTCCCATTCCACTTCACATCTATACTTTGCCGCCTACTGCAAGAAGGGGGGATTTTGGGCCCGTTTTTTTCCTCCCAAGTAGTTGCGACTGCCCCCTCAAATTGTTCCCATCTCGCTAATAGGGCGGAGCCCAGACCACAAGTAATCTCGGGCTGAGGAACCATGGGACAAAACGGGGGGGAAGGTGAGGGCCGCTGACCCACACCCGGCCAGCCAACAAAAGGGTTTGTGTCTGACATTCCCACCGACCTTGGCTGGGGTTGTCGATGTCATCTGGGGGAAGTGGATACCTAGCAACCAATCAAAAACCCTTGGGGTTCTGAACAAACAACGGCCCGCAGATGACAGGGGCATTGTGTCTCACCGAGTGACCCCTGCTCGACGCCCCCCGCTTGCTGCAACCTGGGCCGCCCCAAAAGTTTGTCCCACTGCCACTCGCGGGTTAAAAACTGCCACCTTTTTCTACATACGTTTGTTCAAAAATGTACAGACACTTTTTGGGAAGTATCTTATATATAAATACCACCCTTTTTTGCCCCAAAATGAACCCATAACAAGCTTGGGAAACCCCCTGGATATAAATTGCGCCCCACAAAGGGGCGGGAAAAATTGACTTGTATTTTTTAAAAACTCTGTGTATTTTACTAAATTTTAAAAAACAAAAAACCGGCTTATTAACCCCTTGGATATGAATTTATCCCAGAATTTTTTCTATGGCGGTGAAAAAAAAAAAAGTTTCTTTTACTGAGAAACAGCTGCGAAAAATCTTATTTAACCCTTGGATGTAAATTGGGGGAAAAAGAATTGACAGGCCAAAAATTACCACTTTTAGGATTACAAGGCGTGTTTTTTACACTCCCAAAAAAGAGGAAAACTTGAAATTTAAACCCTTTCCCTTTTGTGAATTAGCTACAGAAAAATGTTTTTTTGGGGGTAAAAAGCGGTTTATTTTAGAACCACAGCAGCAGAACAACGTTAATTTAAACCCCCGGGATGTAAATTGCGCAAAAGAAAAGAAAAATGGAAAATTTGGAAATAAAAATGCTGTTTTTTTTTAAATGAAACAACGGGAAAAGGCTTTGGATACCCTTGGATTTTCAATGTGCTTGACAATAGCATTAAAATGTTACAGCGCACTGGACGCACCTGATTTAGACCCAATTCCCCACAAAATCAAAAAGAATTAAAGAGAACGGGGTCTTGAGACAAGCGAGACACCCACAAAAATCGTTTGGAAAAAATGATTTCTTTAGTACACTACATAACGCCGGGGCCAACCTTTCCCTATCAGTACAGTGAAGCGTTATGAGCCCCCACGTGGGCCCCGGGGACTTAATAGTGCGGTACGTCACAGAATCCCCCCGGGTCTCGGATTTGGGTTACTCTTCACATGTCTGAGGTATGCCCTTTTTCCTCCCCCGAGTTTTTTGCCCCATGTAAGCCCTTTTTCCAGCCATTTTTTTCATGAAAAGCACACTTTGTACACGCGAAGTACCCCAAACTTCGACTTCGTTCCGAACCCAATTTTTTTCCCGAAATTCTAAAAGAATTCCCTTTGTTAAATCAAATTTGCCCATCTCTAGTCAACAGCCATGGGTGTCATTAGGGCAGTGTCTCCTTAAAGGGGGCCCCGTCAATTTAAAAAAACAAAAAAAAAAAACTAGCCCAAAATTGGAAGATAGGAACTAATTATGGTGGGGAAGCCCGACTTTTTTCTGTATACAAAAAAATCAGCCCTAGCAACAGCATTTACTAATGATATACACACTTAGGCAAAAAATTTTTGGTAACCTTTTTTTAAAAAAGATAAACCCACAATGGGCACGAAAAATGAAACTATAAAAGTAATAATAAACTAACTGAAATTAATTAAGAAAAATAAGGCATTGCATTTCAATTGTGGTTCAACCGAAAAAAATAAAGTAAAATAATGCAAATTTTAATTTATTTCTTTTGTTAGCTTCAATTTATTTCAGTGACCATTGTGGGTCTTCTTTCTTTAATGGAAGGGTACCAACAATTTTGTCTACGTGTGTAGAAGACAGTTCAAAAAGACCTCTCTAAACACTGTGCACAATAAAATATATACAAGTACATATATAAAAAATGTATAAATAATATATCTATACAATGTATAAATAATAGCGCTATGCATTATACAAAATTTTATGCATCAAGGTTTCTGTTGGATCCATTTTTAATAATTTCTGGAGGGTAAAATACTAGAGAGCTGCGCTGCATATTTGTTTTGCACTGTTTCATTCATTATGCAGCAAATATGTATACTAGATATAATTTGCTTTGACAAACTATATACATACCTGTCACATTTGTTGCCCTTTGCTGTTATGTATGTGGATTTTCTATGCTACTATATTGTACTAAAATTACATGAGCTTTGTTTTTGCAACTATGATGCATATATTACAGATAAGAACAATACGCTATATCAGCTGCTTATTATTTGTGGATTAGGAAATAACATGATGTCTGGCTGGATTTTATACAGCACTAAGTAAAATACTGCCTACCATAAGAGTGAAAGTAAGGGCTCCTGTACTAAAATGTCAATCACCTTGTACTGAGAACACTGACTGTATCAATGTTAACATTTCCTCCTGATCATGGAAAATAACCAGACGCTCTGTGGATAGGTTTATCTCTTGTTCCAGGAGGTAAGTGTCATGTAAGGACATAAAAGTGTATTTTTCTACATAAAAAGTAAAAGATTATTTAGCTCTACAGTGAAATACAGCAAACAGTACTGTGTAAAACAAATCCCAACAGAACAGACTGATCAGCAGAAACATATCTGCTAATGCCTAAAGTCTCTACCTGTGGTCGGTACACCTTGTACCATGTAACTGTGGTGTACTGTATGCTGCTAACAGTATTATATCTCTATCAAAAAGTAAAGAAAAAGTTGAGGTGCTCACCAAACTTAATAGAAATCACTGGAGTAATGATGGTCCCAAAGATCTCCTCTGGTGAACGGTAGGAAATTCCGTTGGACCTCGGTTATAATCATAAATGAATCCAATGTAAGGTATTGTCCTCCAGACACCTAAAGACGGGAACTACGCGGTTTTAACATGTTGTGAATAAAGTTTATGATGTTAAACACTGCGGTGCTGGAGGACGCCTTACATTGGATTCATTAATATATCTCAATGATTTTAATGTAAAGCACAGTGCATGATTTGGGCACCTGAGGTGAATTTATGTCTTGTAATTGTGTTGGGGGTTATAGGGTTTAGAAACACTGAACATTGTGCTGGTGTACTAATATGAACTTACATAAACTGAGCTCAGGTGTTCTGTACTGGAAGTTAAAAACCGTTTATCAATAGTGTTGAGCGATTTTTATCGACAAAGTTGAAATCGGCAAGGTTTTTATGGTGATCGAAATTTCCAGATCATGCGATAATTAAAGGTTTAAATCTGTTGCATCATCTATTAAATCAGCCTTTTTCGGCGCTTCCTGTAATTTGGCGGCCAGCAAATCAAGATTACAGAATAGAGCAGGTGAGATTGTGTGCGACGTCATGACTGGGATGTGTATGGTTGCGATTGGCTGGAAAAATCACATGCCCCTCGTTTAACATAGAACAGCGTTCCTGGTTCAGCCTCAGTGTCTCTCAGCGTCTCATGGGGATAGGACCTGCGCTCTGCCTGTGGCCAAACAGCTCAGTGAAATTAGTCTATTTCTGCACAGAGAAACCTCTACTACTAGCTGTGATCCTTCCAATTTAGTTAGATTAAGATTTGAAGATTTTATGTAGTTAGCAAGAATTTTAAAGCGCATCTACCGCTGTAAAATTCACGGCAGTGGACGCGGGGAGGGGGGGGGGGGGCCCCCGGGCGAACACAGACAAGCTCTATCTATAAAGAACACTGGATAAATTTTCACCAAGACTTAGTGTAACATTGTAGTGGAATATCTTTATTATTAAACATTTTGCTATTGAAATATTTCTGGATAATGGGCAGCCGGGAACTTATATTGGATAAAACATCATTTCTAGTAACGCAGACTCTTGTGTTAGCTGCAAAAACTCCACTTTTAATTATCAGAAATACATTTCAGATAGGTGTTCATTTTCATTTTAACCCATTACACCTGTTACTGTTGATATATCCACACTTGCAGGTTAAATTACAACCCAGCAATCTTGTAGTCACACAGGTTGTTTGTTGCCAAAAATACAGTGAAATCGAAACGAAAACATACAGTTACGTGTTTTTTACTTTTGCGCACCCAGCATTGTTCATTGACGCAGCATCTACGAAAATCTTAAAACAGCAATTCTATATTCACCACAGGGGGAATTGAAAGGTTGCAAAAAAATATTGTTTATATAACCAAAACATAACATTTACGTGTTTTTTGATTTTTGCGCACCCAGCATTGTTCTTTGACGCAGAAATCTACGAAATCTTAAAACAGCAATTCTATTTTCCCACCACGGGTGAATTGAAAGGTGCAAAAATACGTTTATATACCAAAACATAACAGATACGTGTTTTTTTGGACTTTTGCCCAGTCCAGATTTGTTGATAAAACACCTTGCAGTTAAATTTGAATCCAGCAATTTTGTTTTGATTTAGAGGTTTTGAGAATAGCTGTGATTTGCCATCTTTTAATAAGAGACTTTCCAAAACTATTCCATACCTTCTAAAAATTTTTATATTTCTGAACAGGGGAGCGAAATGCATGGGGAAAAGCGAGCAAAGAAGGGATAGAAACATGGAGGTAGAGGTACGAGAGAAGGTGCTCCTTCCAGTGCTGGCGACAACCGCATGCAGGGGATCGTCAGCTGCAGGACCGTCAGGCCTGTCATCGCTGGGTCAGGGCCCTGTGAATCTAAGTAACAACATCGTTGCCAATCTGTCCTTCAGTGGTTAATGCAACCTGCATCTAGCAGTCTTACCTCCTCGTCCCCCGCAGTCACGGCCACAAATGTCGTCATCGCACCCATCAGCATCTGTCCAACATGAAGCAGCCCAAATGTCAACTCGTGTACCCACCACTGTGGATAATCCATTGTCTGAAGACCTCTTTGAGGACAAAATGGGGTTTGGGGTCAGAAGGCATGTTAAAAGATAAGAGGATAATTCTAGTCTGCTCACGCCAGTTACTGATGCATCAAGGAGGTGAAGGAAGCCGTGAATCGGCAAAAATCCCGGGCGGTGGGCCCAACGCCTTGCAGTGCCCCTTGTTTTTAGCCCACAGCTTCTGGATACAGAAAGTCAGGACGCCCAAGTACCTGTTTTTGATGATGATGTGATGACTGACATTGCGGATCCATCCTGGTCTTTTCTGCAGAATTTGCTTGCGAGCGCTTCATCAGTGGACAGGAGGAAGACGATGCGGAAAGTGTCAATACGGGTCCCGCCACAAAAAGCGAGAGGGCGGTCGCAGGAAGTCCGCTGATATGATTCCGCCAGCCACGGTCAGCGCAAACCCCGCTCCTCGCTTATCGCCGTCAAAAAGGTCCAGGACCTCTCAACCCTGGGCCTTCTTTGAGCAAGCCTCTGATTCACCCAGCGATGTCATATGCCGCCTTTGCCGTAAACGCATAAGTAGAGACAAGAACCTTAAGTGGTTAACCACCACCAACATGTCTAGTCACATGCAGCGAATGCATGAGTTGAAATGGAGGGGACACTTGGGCCCAAAAAAAGGCCAAAACCGACGCCGGGCTCCAACCACTGTCACACCCTCTGTCTCCGCCTACCTCCTCCTCCGCCACCACCAAGCGTTCCTCACTGCCCATGTCCTCAGAGTCATGATCAGGGATCAGGCCTCCCTTCAGCCTCCCCCTCCGGCGCGGAGTACCACCAGCACCACCAGAGACCCCATCCTACCCCTCTCCTTCCGCCAGTTTTGACGACTGCACGCCGTACCCCCGCCAGTCTTAGCAGCCAGCCTTCTGTCTTCCGGGTTTTGGGAGCAGAAAAACACTTTAACCCAAAACCATCCCAAAGCCAAAAGCCTGAAGTCGGCATTTGCCAGATTTTGGGGCCTTGGGAAATGTTGCCTTTCGTCTGGGGGACACAGATGGTTTCCGCCACGTCATGGGCCCTCGCCTGCCCCAATACCAGATCCGAGCAGGCATTTCTTTGCCAAAAAGCTCCTGCCCTGGGCCAGCCTCGGTGTCATCTAATAATTTCAAGCGCGTTGTCTGCATCTGTGTCCGAAAGAACCATCTCACCACCGACACATGGACTAGAAAGCAGGCCAAGGCCGCTATATCTCTGCCCAGCTCACTTGGGTGAGGCTGGGTGGATGTCTCTGGGGGTGACGGTGGTCTGGTTGGGCGCACGCTCTTCAAAACCAAAGGGGATGTGCAGGGTCTTTCCCCCAAGGTCCTTGGTGGCATCACGTGCCAGAGAAACAAGCCGTTTTTGAAATTAATTGCTTTGGAGACCGTTCCACACACAGTTCAGGAAAGAGGTGGCGGCTCTAACAACGAAAACCGAGCGCTGCTGGGTGAAAAGAACCTGTGCCAGGAAAGGGTGGTGTGCGATAACGGGCGAAATCTGCGGGCCGCCCTTAAGATCGGTAGGCTGGAGCACATCCCTTCCTGGCACATGCCCATGAACCTTGTCGTCCAAAAATTTCTAAAGAGCTACCCGGGCTGGACTGCCTGCTGAAGAAGGCTCAAGGTCTGAGTTCGCACTTCCGCCGTTCGCATACCCTGCTTCGCCCCGCCTGGCTGCGTTGCAGCGTCAGCTCGGCCTCCCCGTCAACCGTCTCATTGTTGACGTGGCAACACGCTGGAATTCCACCCTCCAAAAATGCTCCAGCGATTGTGGCAGCAGCGCAATGCCATTACGCAGTACGAAGTAAACACATGGCCTGACAAGCAGCGGTAACGGACCTCGGGGTGTTGTACCGCCGAGAGGGGAGGCAGGTGAAAAGGTAGCTCTGCACCATCCTTGCCAGTTTTTGAAGAAGCCACCAAAATGGTCATTGCGGACAATGCCCTTGTCAGAAATGAGCATTGTGGTGATCTTAGTTTTTGGAACGATCGTTGGACACTCTGTAACAACAGGTCCCGCGAGCGAGGGAGGAGGAGCGCGACACAGATGCGGACACGGGGACCTTTCTCTCCGTCAAATCCACAAGGCCGACAGTTTCACAATTTCAATCGGTCTTCATTAGGCAGTGGTTCGGGTCCAGAGCTAGTGCAAAGTGGCGCATCAGGTCTCAGGGTGCATCATCTCAGGCAAGTCAGGGGTGTGTTGAAGCTGTGCCGGAGCAGCGGAGGAGGAGGAGGAATTCCTAGACACCGATGTTTACCGACGTCCTGCCTTGGAAAGAGGTTGGCGCGAATTGAGGCGGAGGAGGAAGATGAGGGAAAATCAGTTTGCTAGTGCCCCTCGACCAGAGGCTTGGGAAATCAAGGCTCCATCTCTCACATGAGTGCTTGGATGCTCCATTTCCTCCAACATGATCCTCGCATTAAGGCCATCAAAATGAACAACAGTTACTGGGTGGCCACCCTCCTGGATCCCCGGGACAAAACAAAAATCAGCACTTTCCTTCCACCCACCCAAATAGAGAGTAAAATGCAGGAAATGGAGACCTTGCTGATTGAAACAACTTGAGACATCTGTTGTCACTGCTTCACATTCCCCAAATGTCACGGTGGAACAACATCAGCGACGTGACAGCACGCGAGCGCCAAGTCGGCGCCGCGGCCGCACCAGGCACGGTGGCAGAAGCCTAATGGGTGACCTCCGGCAATCTTTGTTTACCCACCTCACCAACGCATGGGAATGCAGGGCCCAAACATCCAACACACAGAGATCAGCTTAAGATCATGGTGCACGACTACGCGTCTCAACACCGATGTTTTTGCATGTGTTCCGGACCAATAGACTTCTGGTATCCAAATGGACGAATGGCCCGAGCTGGCTCATCACGCCATAGAGGTGTTGTCCTGCCCCGCAGCCAGCGTCATATCTGAGCGGACCTTCAGCACAGCTGGAGGAGTCATTACAGACATAAAGCATCCGGGTTTCCACAGATAATGTGAGTTTGAAATTCATCAAGATGGATCAGGCATGGATCTCTATGTTTGGGCCCCAATTGCCGAGGTCACCGCTTAGGTGCCGGTCTACTTCACATTCCTTTCAAACAGAAATGGTCCTCTTGAAAACTTTTTTTTAAAATGATCATTTCTTACTTGCAATTTTTATTCTCTTTTCCCCAACAGTTCATTTTGCTGGTTTTGCTGTGAGGGGACTGTAAAAGACAGCAAGGTTTCATGACAACAAACCCTATTCCATTTACTCACTTTATCTTAAGAAGTTTTTGCATTGTCAATAGTTTTGAGGGCATTTGCTGTGAGATACAGCTATAATTATGGTCCTTTGAAACCCGAAATGTGGCTTCCTAAGTGTCATTTCTCCCTCACAATTTTTAATAGTGGCTGAGAAGTCATAATTTATAATTTTTTTGGGGTCATGTACTGTGAGATACAGCAATAACATGGTCCTTTGGAACAGAAATGTGGCTTCTAAGTGGCATTTCTCCCCTTTTAAAATTTTTAACAGTGGCTGAGAAGTCATTTTTATAATTTTTTGGGTCATGCTGCTTTGAAATGCAGCAATACTACAGGTCCTATTATAAAAAAATGTTGTTTTTTAACAGAAAATTTGTTCTTCACAATTGTCAAAAGTGGCTCATGGGTCATGCTTTGAATTTTTTGGGGGCATTTTGCTGTGACATGCAGCTATACTAGAGGTCCTATTCTAACAAATGTTTTCTAACAGACATTGTTCTTCACAATTGTCCTAAGTGGCTCAAGGGGCATGCTTTGAATTTTTCGGGGGCATTTTGCTGTGACATGCAGCTATACTACAGGTCCTATTCGAAAAAATGTTGTTTCTAACAGACATTTGTTCTTCACAATTGTCAAGAGTGGCTCAAGGTGATGTGCTGTCAGAAACAGGAATAGGAGGACCACTGTTAAAGGACACATATTGCAAAAATAACTTGTATTTGCAAGATCTTTTAAAATAGCTATCAATCCCTGTATTGAGACAACCCATTTAATACAATGAAAAAAAGAGAAACAAAGACATGGTGGGATTCCATCCATTTTTTAAAAAAGTTGTTTTTTTAGAATTAAAGTACTAAAAAACTTGCATTACAAAATAGCTGTTTTAAAAAAAATTTCCCCTGAATTGTACAAGGGGGGTACAGGAAAACTTGACCAGATGTAGGTTATTTCAGAGGACATGGAGTATGGAGCACGGACAGAGAACAAAGTACAGAGACCCTTTCCTCAGCACGTTGAGTAAAATGAAAAAAAATGCCAAGATAAAGGGCACCTGGGTGTAACAGGGGCGTTAACCACCAGTATTTTCCAAGTGAAGCTCCAATTGGGCCACACTCATACTGAAGGACAACCTACCCAGGGATTGACTGTGTACTGAGGAAGGCTGGAGTTCTCACACTTCCGCTTCCCACTCTGCTTCAGCCACGAAATTTTGCTTGCTGGTCATCAGGGCATTTTACACCTGCGTGTTAAATAGATGGACGGACACGCCGCTGGGCTCTCAAACCCCACCCACTTGTAACTCCGGCCTGGGTCAGCTGTGGCCCAGGACAGGTATAGCAAAGTCCAGGGAAAAATAAAATGGGTGGGTTAAAGACCCCTTTTCCGGCACTTTAAATGTGGGGGTCATGCAGGTTTGGGGCTCATGCTGTGGCCCAGGACAATGTCCAGTTCAAGTAAGATGATGGTTCAAATCATACTGCCTTCTGGCACTTATCAATTTGTGGGTGATGCAGGTTTAAGGGTCAGGCTGTGGTACAAAGAAAAGGGATAGTGAATGGTTCTGTGACTTTTTTCTGTGACTTTTAATAACCTAAGTGTGTTGCCTAAGATGTAGCACGTATCCATTTGACTGTTGTGGATGTTAATTTCAGCTTCTCCAGCCTTGTTTGGGTGTAATAATGAAGGTGTTGTTGCTCTCCCATAGACTTTAATGGTCATCGCTCATAATCGACGCTCACTATCGAAAAACCTTATCGATAGCGGCCGACTATCGATCGATCTCGATAGCCAACGCAATCGCTCAACACTATTTATCAATAATGAGTGAAATTTTGATAACCCAGCATTCTTAAAGGGGCTGTCCATCTTTTTTATTTTGAATAAGCTTGAGATAATGCTGATGTAATGAAAAAACAAACAAACAACTTAATCTCTCCATTAATCTTCATTCCAGCACTGCCGCTGCCAGTCTCCTTCCTGGGTCTTCTACTTACCTCATGCTTTAGGCAGCTGGATCATCACCACTGAATGCACTGATTGACTACACTAATCATGTTACATTGTTTGACATCACTGTTTAAGGCTCTTCAGTTACGAACTGTGACACATAAAATAAAGAGAAGGCCCAGTAAGAGGACTGGGAGTGTTGGAGGTGAGTATGTGTTTTTTTTATTTTTATTAAAGCAGCACTATGTTATTTGCATTAACCCCTTAACACTTGATGGATATACGTGTTATTAAGATGTTAGAGGTACAAAGCGGGCTCACTTGCTGAGCCCCCACCATACATTGTGGGTGCCATGAATTTAACCATTTAGACACCTCAGTAAAGGCGACCAAATTAGACATTGAGGCCATAGTTCATTGCAGCCTTCGATTGCCTCCAACCCCCGTGACAGAAGTTGGGGTCTAATAAATGCCACCATGGTGGGCATGTTTGTAATATGTCTATATACTGCACTGCATAAGTACTACTTTAGATAGTACAAGCAATCACATGTCCAAGACCTTTAATGGGAACTAAATGTTAATTTGTTTTTTTTACAAAATGTAAAAAAAAAAATTATAAAACATTTAAAATTAAAAAGACACCCTCTTCCTATTTACCATATAAAAAATGTGACAATGAAAAAACAAATGTAATTGGTATTGCCATGTTCATAGTAATCTGCTCTAACGCAATATAATGTTATTTATCCCAAATGGTGAACACAGTAAAAAATAAATAAATGCCAGAGCTATGGTTTTTGGTCATCCCAGAAAATGTGAAATAAAAAAGTCGCTTCCACACCAAATTAGTTCCAATAAAAATGAGACTTTGCGTCTTAAAAAATGAGCCATCACAGAGCTCTAAGATACAAGTAAAAAAAGTTATTAGTTTCAGAAAATGGTGACGCAAAGCAAAGTTTTATTTAATTTTTTAAGAGTAATAAAACATAATGGAAACTATATAAAGTTGGTAACACCAGAATTGTACCAACCTGCAGAACACAGAAAGCGTTATACAGTAATCCCTTAACATATGTTGTTAATTGGTTCCAGGAAGAATATTGTATGTTGAAACCATGGAAAACTGATAACTGGTTCCAAAGTCCCAAAATATCCCCAACATACAGTAATGCAAATGAAGATTAAAGAAAATTAAGTAGATAACGAATCCAGATAAAGCAAGACCTTTGTTACGAGCGGTCTCGCAGCTTATGGGTCAGGCTGTGGGCGCTCTCATGCCCCTGCTGTGGTCCCTGGCCCGGGGACGAGTGGTGCCACGGCTCACGTGTCGGGTCACGGGCGCACTCGTTCTCTCGCGCCCATACACTTACCCGGCCATGTTCCTGCTTCCCCGCCGTCCACTGCCGGCTGGCGCGCGCATCCCCGGTCCTTAAGGCGTACGCGCGCCAGTTCTCTCGAATTTAAAGGGCCAACGCGCTGGTAATTGGTTGATTGCCGGCCGTTTATCCTATATATTGGTAATGCCTCCAGCACATCCCCGCTGGATCTGTAGTGCCTGTTGCCTACTGAGAAAGTGTTCATTCTAGTCTTGTCCTGATTACCGTGTACCAAACCTTCTCGCCTACGTCTCACGACCACGAACCTTTGCCGCCTGTCCTGACCTTACCGCCTATCCCCAACTACGAGCCTGCCTTACGATTCTGTACCACGCTAAGCCTCGGCTGCCACTGCAAGCAAGTCACGTCAGGGGTAACGACCTGGTAGACTCCCGCCACAGCAAGTCCATCCCGCTTTGCAGCGGGTTCTGGTGAAAACCGGGACCTACTTAGACTCCGCTCCAGTGGATCCTCTACCGTACTCGTGACAGTAAGATCCAGCCATGGCTCCCGCCGAGGTACCCCTGCACGGCGAGGTGGATCTCGCAGCTATCGTTGCCCAGCAGTTGCAGCAGATTGAACAACAAACTCAGCAACTGAACCAGCTGACCTCCATGTTGCAGCAGCCATCGCCATCTGTGTCTACGCCTCAGTCAGCTGTTCCTCCCGCAACTGGGGGCCCCAAGCTCTGACTACCATTGCCTTCCAAGTTCGAGGGGGACCCTAAGCTGTGTCGGGGTTTCATTACACAGTGTTCCATGCATGTGGAGCTAATGGCCAACCAATTTCCGACCGAGCGTTCCAAGGTGGCATTTGTGGTCAGCTTGCTTTCTGGGAAGGCCCTGGCTTGGGCTACGCCACTTTGGGATAGGAACAACCCGGTGACAGCTAATCTCCAGGCATTCTTGGAGGAATTTCGCAGCGTGTTTGAGGAACCCGCACGTGCATCTTCAGCGGAAAATGGGCTTTTGAATCTCCACCAAGGAGAGTCCTCAGTTGGTAACTACCAGTTCTGTACCCTGGCTTCGGAGATGTCTTGGAACGACGCCGCCCTTTGCGCCACATTAAAGAAGGGTCTTTCCGGCAGGGTGAAGAATGCACTGGCTGCGAGAGATCTTTCTTCTTCCCTGAGTGATCTGATTCATTTGGCCATCCGTATAGATATACGCTTCACCGAACGACAGGAGGAGATCCGTCAAGAGCGTGAGTTGGTTCGGCCATGCCGTGTTCCTCTTCTGGCTCCTGTCTTCCAGAGGGCTCCCTTGCCGCTTCTGCAGCCATCCTCCGAGGAGCCCAGCTGAAAATCTATGTCTCTTCTGTGCCAGCCTGAATCATTACCGTCGGGACTGTCCTCTATGATTCCAGCATCCGGGAAACGCTCGCACCTAGGGAACGTGGGAGAGGCGTCCCTGGGTGAAAATTCCTCCTCTCCATGATTAACGATGCCTGTTCGGTTCTCCACCAGTTCGGGATTTGTGGTTTAGGTTTCTGTTCCCTGGATCGGGTCACGGAATTCTTCACTCCTCCTGGTATCCGACCCCCTCCGTGGTTGCAAAGGCCGTGGTGATCTCCTCAGTCAGCGGGAAGCTCTTAAGCGATTCCATCCAGTACAAGACTGAATCGGTATCCCTTTATGTAGGGGCCCTACATAAGGAGGAGATCTCGTTCTATGTGCTGCCTCGTTCTTCTATAGCGATTCTTTTAGGGCTTTGGGGCTCCTACGCTGGACTGGAAGACAGGCGAAGTCCATCGCTGGGGACCGGACTGTAAGAATCTCTGTTTGGTGGAACCATGCCCAGTGCACACCACCGCTTCGCCGACTCTTTCGGAGCCATTGCCAGGTCTGCCCTCAGAATACCAGGACTTTGCGGATGTGTTTTCCGAGAAGCAGGCTGAGTCTCTTCCGCCTCATCGCCCTTATGATTGTCCCATTGATCTCCTGCCTGGGACTAGTCCTCCCCGGGGCAGGTCTATCTCTGTCTGTGCCCGAGACAGGCCATGTCGGTCTACATCGGGGAGAACTTACAGAAGGGCTTCATCCGCAAGTCCCCTCACCGGCCGGAGCTGGATTTTTCTTCGTGCAGAAGAAGGACGGTTCTTTGCGTCCTTGTATCGACTACCAGGGACTCAATAAAATTACAGTAAAGAACCGGTATCCTCTACCATTGATCTCAGAACTCTTTGACCAGCTCTGGGAAGCCAAGGTGTTTACTAAACTGGACCTGCGCGGGGCTTACAACCTCATCAGGATTCGAAAAGGGGATGAGTGGAAGATGGCCTTCAACACCCGGGATGGGCACTTTGAATACCTAGTGATGCCTTTTGGTCTGTGTAACGCTCCTGTGGTCTTTCAGGAGTTCGTCAATGATATCTTCAAGGATCTTCTTTACACTTGTGTTATCGTGTACCTGGACGATATCCTGATCTTCTCTTTTAATCTACCGACCAATCGTATTCAGGTGCGCCAAGTGTTGTGACGCCTGCGCAATAATCACCTGTATGCTAAGCTGGAGAAATGCTTGTTCCACCGGACCAGTTTGCCCTTCCTTGGGTATATCGTCTCCGACAAGGGGTTGCAAATGGACCCTACCAAATTGTCGGCTGTTTTGCAGTGGCCGCGACCAGTTGGACTTCGAGCCATATAACGCTTTCTGGATTCCCCAAACTATTACCGGCAATTTATTCCCCACTTTTCTACCTTGTGCTCCATTGTGGCCCTTACTAAGAAGAAGGCCAGTCCGAGATGTTGGTCGCCGGCAGCGGAAAAGAGCTTTTCCGAGTTAAAGACAGCCTTCTCCTCTGCTCCCATCCTGTCTCGCCTGGATTCCGAGAAGCCTTTTGCGTTGGAGGTGGATGCTTCTTCCATGGGTGCAGGGGCAGTCCTCACTCCAAAGGGGCCTAAGGGGAAGACAGTCACTTTTGGGTTCTTCTCCAAGACCTTTTCGCCAGCCGAGAAAAATTATGCCATCAGTGATCGGGAGCTGCTTGGCATCAAGATGGCCCTGGAGGAATGGCATCATCTCTTGGAGGGAGCACGTCATCCATTTGATGTGTACACCGACCACAAGAACCTTCAGTACCTCCAGTCAGCTCAGCGCCTTAACCCCCGTCGAGCCCGGTGGTCCCTGTTCTTCTCTTGGTTTGACTTCCGGATTCACTTCCGCCCGGCGGAGAGGAACGTCAAGGTCGATACTCTCTCCCGCGCATCGGCCGCCATTGGGGAGGAACCTGGGCCACAGCACATTATACCCCTGGAATGTTTGGTCCACGCGGCTCCCGTGTTCTTCCAACGGATTCCTCCGGGCAAGACGTCTGTGCGCCCAGCCCTTCGGAAAGATTCCAAAGAGGGGACATTGCTCATTTGGTGGTCAGGGCACCCGGGTTTGTCCGGAGGTCGTATCAGCTGATCTCGCGCTTCTACTGGTGGCCAGACCTTGCCAAGGACACAGGAGAATTTGTGGAAGCTTGCACCACTTGTGCCCGCAATAAGACTCCTCGCCACAGTCCGGTTTGTTTACTGCAACCCTTGCCTACTCCCAGTTCCCCGTGGACACATGTGGCGATGGACTTCATCACCGACCTCCCTCCCTCTTCCGGCCAAACTAGTATTTGGGTGGTCACGGATCACTTCTCAAAAATGTTGCACTTTGTTCTGTTGCCCGGGCTACCATCTGCTCCTCGTCTCGCCACTCTCTCAATGAGAACATATTCTGTCTGCACGGACTGCCACAACATCGTCTCGGACCGGGGGGTCCAATTTGTTTACAGATTCTGGCGAGCACTCTGCTACCGGCTACAAGTGAAGTTGGACTTCGCCTCAGCATATCACCCACAGTCGAACGGTCAGGTGAAGAGAGTTAACCAAGTCCTGGGCAGTTATTTACGCCACTTTGTCTCAGCCCGTCAGGATGATTGGTCAAGCTTACTGCCCTGGGCGGAGTTTTCATACAACTCCTTGTATTCAGAATCTGACGGCACTTCCCCCTTCTATGTGGTTTACGGACAGCATCCCTGGCCACCACTCCCTTTGGCCTCATCCTCCGAGGTCCCCGCATTGGAGTCCCTAGTTTGGGATATGTCAACTATATGGGAACAGACTCGTCAGTCCCTACCGCGAGCAGCGGTCCACATGAAGACCCAGGCGGACAAGAAGAGGAGACTGGCGCCGACCGGTGACAAGGTGTGGCTGTCTGCCAAATACATCCGGTTTAAGATACCAAGCTACAAGCTAGGTCCTCAGTTCCTGGGGCCATTCGAGGTCTTGGCGCATATTAAACCCAGTGGCCTATTTAAGCTCCGGCTTCCACCCACCATGCGGATCCCGAATTCCTTCCATGTCTCTCTGCTGAAGCCCTTGGTGCTGAACCGCTTCTCTTGAAAAGTCGTCCCTCCTTCATCTGCAGCCCAAGCCTCCAACGTGTTCGCTGTGAAGTAAATCCTGGCCATGAAGTCTATCAGGGGGAGACAACATTTTCTTATCGACTGGAAGGGATTCGGTCCGGAGGAGAGATCTTGGGAGCCGGATGAGAACATTTTGGACCATGACCTGGTGCTGGAATTTCTCCATTCTAGGAGGAGGAGGCCTAAAGGGGGGCGTACGAGCGGTCTCGCAGCCCATTGGTCATGCTGCGGGCGCTCTCGTGCCCCTGCTGTGGCCCCTGGCCCGGGGATGAGTGGCGCTGCGGCTCGTGTGTTGGGCCACGGGCGCACTTGTTCTCCCGCGCCCATACATTTACCCAGCCACGTTCCTGCTTCCCCGTGGTCCCCTGCCGGCCGGCGCGTGCGTCCCCACTCCTTAGGGCGCGTGTGCGCCAGTTCTCTCAAATTTAAATGGTCAGCGCGCCGGTAATTGGTTGATTGCCGGGCGCTGACCATATATATTGGTAACGCCTCCAGCACGTCCCTGCTGGATCTTTAGTGCCTGTTGCCTAGAAAGCGTTCATTCTAGTCTTGTCTTGATTACCGTGTACCGAACCTCCTCACCTACGTCTCACGACCACGAACCTTTGCTGCCTGTCCTGACCTTACCACCTGTCCCTGACTACGAGCCTGCCTTACGATTTTGTACCACGCTAAACCTCGGCTGCCACGGCAAGCAAGTCACGTCAGGGGTAGAGACCTGGTAGACTCCCGCCGCAGCAGGTCCATCCCGCTTTGCAGCGGGCTCTGGTGAAAACCGGGACCTACTTAGACTCCGCTCCCTGGCGTGGCTTACACCACCGCTTGCGGTGGTCCAGTGGATCCACTACCGTACTCGTGACAACCTTAAATATTATAGCCAGAAAGAGCTTCTGGAAGCTGCAAAAATACTTTCTGTTTGAAGACAGGAGCTTCTTGGGGCATATACTTTATACACAATGTACCAAAAAATACATAAATGGGGCCCTCACCCAGTGCCCAAAGAAGCAGCTCACCAGAACACCACAGAACATGTAATATAGCACTGTATTGTAGAGAGACGCTACTAAACTGCCAATCACTGCAGGCGGTCCACTAAAAATAAAATGTTTGTGGTAATTGGTTGTATATTCCAGTCAATCACATGTGCTGTAGATCGGCAGTGCCTGTGTATCCTGAAAATAGACTCAACATGCAATGTATCAGCAAAGAGCATTGTATGTAAAAACTTTTGCATCCTGAAGCCACTGTATCTTGAAGGACCACTGTATTTACACAGAACACCAGTAAACTCCAAAAAAGCCCCCAGAAAATGGTGCAATTGTATTTTTTCACATTCCACCCCACAAAGAATTTTTGTGTTTTGCAATACATTATATGCTATAGCCAATTTTACCATTATAAAGTAAATCTTGTCCTGCAAAAATAGACCCTCATAAGTCTATGTAGATGGTGAATAAAAAGTTATCCCTCTTGGAAGGCAGAGATGAAAACATCTCGAGATTTGGAGTCCCGTTGCTCCTGGACTTGTTTATGCCACAGTGAATGTAAAGGTGGCTAGTCTCTCTACGTTCACTTGAATGAGCTATACAGGCAGTCCCCAACTTACACCATTCTGACTTACATCTGTCCCCTAGTTACAAACGGAGACATATGGGGAATGCCGGCACTTGTAGTTCCATGTTCTACAGCAGATAGTAACTGTGGAATGACAAGTTCCAGTATAACACAGCAGCACTTGAGGTGAAAATGAGGTGAAATCTTCTTAACAGGGGCACAGACAGCAAAACAAATGTAAAAACCCTTCCTTGCACTATCCAAAACGAAAAAAAAATAACTTTTGTGCTGTAGTTACATTTAATAAATATACCTGTTCCGACTTACATACATATTCAACGTCAGAACAAACCTACAGTCTCTATCCCATTCATAATCTGAGGACTGCCTGTAGTTGGAAGTCCTATAGAGGAGAGCAGAGAGAGCTGTGGATATTCTGCTGATATGCCATAAATTTCCATGACAACAATAGTACTTTACAACTACTAAGGTTTGGATTTATAGGACTCGACTGTAGACTCATTTAGACCTGTTGTAAAATGCTGGACTATCAGATAAAGTTCTGTTAATCTGGCAGGGCATTATTTTTGTTACTTTCCACATTTTTGAGTCATCAGGTGCCATTTTAATGTGAATTAAATATACTTCAATACACTATCTGTTACAAATTAGTCAAATGTATATCTAATTACACAACTCATATTTGAGGAGATAATTGATTTTCTATACATTATAACCATATTAAATATCAAAGAAACTGAAGTCCAATTAAACAACGTATGTATTCATTGTAAGCACTGTTGACGCTCATTAGATGCCGTTTCCTAGAAGCCACTGTAACTAGAACCTATTTAGCAGAGACCTGAAATAAAGCCACACTGTGTATATAAAGTTACAGCTATGATTAGGAGTGGGAATTTCCCTGTGTGGGCCCGGACAATACAGATGCGTCACTAGCATATATCATATGGGTGTAAAAAATTCAATTATCAATGGTCATAACTGCATGAATTCTCCTATTGAAAGTGTCGCCTATGTGACTGGAGAACAAGGATAACCTTTAGACTGAGTTTAATATTCAACTTAATTGTGCAGAGGCAGTCAAACAGTGGACAAGAGTTTATTCCAGAAGATGCCAGACACTTTGCAAGAAGAGACTTGCACACTGTGTAGAAGAAGTGTTGTGGTACCTTTTAGTAGGCAGGATGGGTGGCTGCTTGACTGCATGTCAGGTTACAGGGAATGGTTATAACATTTTCAACACCATCAAAGAAAAATAGACCTGCTTTAAAAAAATTTAAATGACTCAGACCATATGTATTGATTACCATATACAATATTTTACAAGCAGAGTCAGTTTTAGGGGGTGGTGAACCGAGCTGCTATTTGCTTTGGGCCCACAAGGATGCAAACTCTAGACACAAACTGAAGGCACTTGCTATTATTTAGTGGTGTACAGTGCTATTATTCTGGAATGGTAGCATTATTTGTGAATTTTATAGTAGTCTTAGCGCAAGGTTCAATGAGTTAGCGGTGACTTGGGGAATGCTACATCCAATAAAGAGCGCTGCAGCTTTTTTCCCCTTTTACAATATATAAATTCTAGTGGAGCATCAAGACAATAAGGGTGAATTCATATGGCTTTTTGCAGGCATATAGGGGCGTGTAATGTGTGCACTGCTATATGCCTGCTGCTTAAGAAGTACGCGCTGGGGTAACATACAGCTGCTCCAATGCTGCGATCATGCGGGCCCTGCTTGAGAGCCCACACGATGTCCAGGGCGTACCTGTATGTCCATGTGCGGGAAGTCACTTCCCGCTAGGACGTATAGGTACATCAAATGTCCAGAAGTGTTTAATGAACATAAATCTGCATCATCTACATGTATAGTATTTCACAAAAGTAAGTGAACAACTCACGTTTTTGTAAATATTGTATTATATCTTTTCATGGGACAACACTTTGATACAATTTAAAGTAGTCAGTGTGCAGCTCATATAACAATGTATATTTGGTGTGCCCTCAAAATAACTCAACACACACCCAGCAGTGTCTAAACTGCTGGCAACAAAAGTGAGTACATCCCTAAGTGAAAATGAACAAATTGTGCCAAATTTGCCATTTTCCCTCCATGATATCATGTGACTAGTTAGTGTTACAGGGTCTCAGAGCTGAATTGGGAGAAGGTGTGTTAAATTTAGTATTATTGCTCTCACACTCTCTCATACTGGTTACTGGAAGTTCAACACGGCACCTAATGGCAAAAATCTCTCTGAGGATCTGAAAAAAAGAATTTTTGCTCAACGTTAGTATGGCCTAGGCTATAAGAAGATTGCCAACACCCTGAAACTGGATTGCATCACAGTGGCCAAGACCATACAGCGGTTTAACAAGACAGGTTCCACATGGTTGACCAAAGAAGTTGAGTGTACCTGGTCAGCGTCATATCGAGAAGTGAGTGCTGCCAGCCTTGCTGTAGAGGTTAAAGAGGTGGAGGTTCAGTCTGTCAGTGCTTAGACCATATGCCACACACTGCATAAAATTAGTCTGCATGGCTGTCGTCCCAGAAGAAAGCCTCTCCTAAAGATGATACTCAGGAGAGCCTGCAAAAAATTTGCTGAAGACAAGTAGACTAAGAACGTGGATTACTGGAACCATGTTCTGTGGTCTGATGAGACCAAGATAAACTTATTTGGTTCAGAAGGTGTCAAGTGTGTGTGGTGGCAACTAGAGATGGGTGAATTTTTCAAAAATTAGATTCGCCGAGTTTTTTATTCCCGGTGAATCACATTAAAAACAGCTATTTCCTGGCTGCAGAGAGCCTGTAGGGTGTTGTAGAACATTGTGCCATGCTCAAATATGCATAGGGAGCATGGTTTGGTCTTCATACAATGCTGTGTTTTAGTATGACACGCAGATGACAGCCGCCGGTACTAAAAACGCTTCACACTTCACTTCTCTGGGCAGTTACAGGGGCAAAACTGACCAAATAACTGAAGTGGGAATGCAGCCTGACAAGTTAATGTCAGCGGCAGCTGGAAAGAACTGAGCTGAGGGCTAAGATCCTACTATAGTGTCAAAGAGCGCACTCCTTTTACACCGACATCAGATGATTCCACTGATTATGACAGAACCTGCTCTGTTAAACGCCGATACATGTAGAGCTCCCCCTGAAAGATGGAGAAGGTGTCGACAGTAATTTTGCGTTGACGTCACTGCATGTTGCCCTTCCTTTCATCCGTCAGTGTCTGCTAGTTCAGGGTCTGCTCCAGGTCCTGCTGCTGCCGTTGGTGAGTACTCTCCTCACTAGGCGGGTGAAGGAAGCTGCTCATCAACGACTCCAGACTTAGGCTGCTGCAGATAGAGCTGCTACTGCTCCAACCCCCCCCCCCCCTTTCCCCCCCCACACACACACAGCAGCCATGGCAGTGATACTTGAGCGATGAGGAACCCCTCGGTCAGACCTGCCAGAAGATGGACGATGGTGAACATAGGCAGCGGCCAACTGACTACATAGGATTTCTCTATAGTATGCAAGTTTCTCCTCCCTCTCGGCAGGTGGAGAAAAGGCACCCATTTCGGACCGGTAGCGAGGGTCCAAGAGGGTGGAGAGCCAGAAGTCATCCCTCTGCCGGATGGTGACTATTCAGCTGTCACTAGCCAGGCAAATCAGCATGCTGTGGGCCATCTGCACAAGTGACTCTGAGGGACTCTCTTCCTCCATCTCTACTGTATACTGCCACGGTATGTTAGGGTCATCTGCCTCATCTTCCTCATCTCCCTCTACCTCCTCCGGATGCTCCCGCTCCTCCTCTCCTGTCACCTAAGTAGAAAAACCACTAATTTCGCCAGACACTGCTTGTGCTCCAATGTCCTCTTCCTTCTCCAGTTCAGCCCCCACCGGACTCATGTGGACGCGAGATGTAGTCGCCACGTCTCCAGTCCCCTGACCAGTGAGACTTTGCAGCATCTGTTCCAGGACATGAAGCAGTGGAATGACGTCATTCATCCCGTAGTCCTGGCGACTAACAAATACTGTGGCCTCCTCAAAAGGCCTGAGAAAATGGCAGGTGTCACGCATGAGCTGCCACTGGCTGACATCAGAATTACACAGGGGAGGGTTCCTGTCCGCTTGGATCATCAAAAAATTGTTAATGGCCTTTCTCTGTTCATACAGTCGGTCTAACATATGATGACTGGAATTCCAACGGGTGGAAACATCGCATATCAGCCTATGTGGGGGAAAGCCGGTCTGCCTCTGCAGCTCTAGGAGGTTGTGCTTGGCTTTGTAAGAATGGATGAAGTGCATGCACAGTTTCCTGGCCATTTTTAGAAAATCTTGCAGGTGGGTGAAAGACTTCAGGAACCTTTTCACAACCAGATTGAACACGTGCGCCATGCAGGGCGCATGGGTCACCCCTCCTCAGTGCAGCACGGACACCATGTTCCTTCCATTGTCTGTCACCATGGTTCTGATTTGCAGTTCTCACGGAGAAATCCACACATTGATTTCTTGTTGCATGACGCAGAGCAGTTCCTCCCCTGTGTGACTTTGTTTGCCGAGGCAAGCCAGGTGTAGGACTGCGTGACACCGCTGTGCCCTACACATGTGGTATGATGGAGCAGCACTGGAGGCTGAGGTGGTGATGGCGGAGGTGGAAATTGGCGCAGGAACAGCAGTTTGACAACGTGGACTAGAAAGCGGCGTTTTCTGTCCAAGTTGCTGGTGTTGCTGGGCAGGAAGCACATTCATCCAGCTCCACATGTCTGCGCTGCCGTGCACCTTGGGAGACACCGATAGGCTCAAGGACTGGCCCACCTTCTGTTCTACATATTCGTGCAGGGCTGGTACTTCCTTTTTGGAAAATAAATTACGGCTTAGCACTCTCCACCTCGGCTCGGCACAAGCCATTAGTTCTCTGAACGGTGCAGAGTCCACCATTTGGAAAGGGAGGGAAAGCAGTACCAACAACTTGGACAGGAGTACGGTCAGCTTCTGCACCTTAGGATGGTTGGACCCATATTGCTGTCTCTTGGCAATCGCCTCAGTGAAAGACTGCTGGCGCCATGAGTGGCGAGGAGCAGGAGCATCTGGACTGGTAGATGATGGCAAAAACAAACAGCTCCATTCTGCAGAGGTGGTGGAGCCTTGACTGGCTGAAATGGCATGCGTGTCACTGGGCACTGCTGCTGTTGCTGCGAACCACCACATCTGAGACACGTTTCTCCCAGACCACTGGCTGGTGACTCTGCATGTGTTGACGCAGGGCCGTGGTCCCAACGTTAGCTCCCTGGCCACGCTTCACTTTCTGCCCACAGATTCTACATATACACATGTGTGGCTCCTCTGGTGTCTTAGCAAAAAACTTCCACACCGCCGAGTAGGTGATTTTACCACCAACGCTCTGCACTGAGTGACTACTACCGCCGGTGCCTCGCTGAGCCCCTGTGCAGCCACTTTCTTGGACCTGCGAAGCGGGTTTTCTACCCTGTGGCCGCTTGGCTCCTGACCTCACACTGCTGATACCCTGCTGACTCACGTCCACACAACCCACTTGATGGCTGCGCTGCTGCCTGACACGCAAGCTGATGCCCTCTTCTACTGATGAAGCCCTTGCTTCACCCGGCTCCCAAGTGCAGTCGGCTACATCATCATCGATTTGTGTTTCATCGTCACTGCTGTCCTCATCACTGGCCTTGGTATGCAGAGACTAACCCCTCACAACATGACCTCCCATGCCACTCTCCACATCTATACTTTGCCTCCTACTGCAAGAATCTGGGGATATTGGCCCCATTTATTCGCTGCCAAGTAGCTGCTGACTGCCCTCCACAAATTGTTCATCCTCGCTATATAGTGGTGCTGAGCCCAGACCACATAGTAGATCTCTGGCTGAGGGAACCGGACGGGACAGAGGTGGGTTGAGGACAGGTGAGGGCCGCTGACCCACTCCCAGGCCATGCCAACTAAGTGTCTGATGTTCCCACCGACTCTTGGCTGGGGTTGTCAGATGTCATCTGGGAGGAAGTGGATGACCTAGTCAACCAATCAAGAACCATTGGGTTGCTCAACAACACACGGCCACTAGATGACACTGGCAGTTCTGGCCTCACTGAGTGACCCCTGCTGCGAAGTCCCCTTGCTGTGCTGTGACCTTGGCCTGCTGCCACTCGCAGGTGAAGAGCCTGCCACCTCTCTGTCTGACATACTGTTTGTTCTAAAATGTACAGACTCTGTTTGATGAAGATATCTGTATATGATAAATACACACCCTGTATTTGACTCCAAATGAACCCACTAACAAGCTTGGGTAACCCTTGGATATAAATTGCGCTCCACAAATGGGCAGGAAAAATTTACTTGTATGTGCCGTTTAAAAACACTGTGTATTTTACTGAATACAAAAGCAAAAACAGGCTTAATTAACTGTAACGGCTGGGTAGTGGATCCTCTGGACCACCGCAAGCGATGATAGTTAAGCCACGCCAGGGAGCAGAGTCTAAGTAGCCCCCGGTATTCACCAGAGCCTGCTGCAAAGCGGGATGGACTTGCTGCGGTGTGAGGCTACCAGGTCACTACCCCTGGCGTGACTTGCTTGCGATGGCGGCCGAGGTGCAGCGAGGTACAGAATCGTAATCCAAGAATCGTAGTCGTGGGCAGGCAGTAAGGTCAGGGCAGGCGGCAATGGTTCGTGGTCGTGGACAGGCAGGAAGGTCAGGGCTGGCGGCAGAGGGTCGGAGTTGAGAAACGTAGCAAGTGGTCTGGTACACGGTAAGGTGAGAATACATTTTAAGGACCGCTTTCTCTAAGGCTCGGGGCAACATAGATCCAGCAAGGAAGTCCCGCTGACGTCACCAATAAATAGGGGCAGCACCTGGCAACCAGCCAATTATCGGCGCGCTGGCCCTTTAGATTTACAAGGACGAGCGCGCGCACGCGCGCGCTAGGGAACGGCCACGCGCGCCTCGTCCGGAAGAGGGCGCGGACAGAGCAGGAACGAGGTCAGGTGAGTGATTGGAACGAATGCGCCCGTGGCCCGTCCCGCGGCCAGCAGCGCTACCCGTCCCGGGCAGGGACCCTGGAGAGGGTCAACAATTACCAGCTTTGTAGCGTGTTAAAACGGCATGTATTTTATGGAACACAACAACAGAAAAACTTGTAATTAACCTTTGGATATGAATTATGCTACAGGCAAAATTTCATCTTTGGCGGTGAAAAAGGATGTTTCTTTTAATGACCATAACAGCAGAACAACGCTTAATTAACCCCTGGATCTAAATTGCTCAAAAGAAATAAGAAAACAAAACTTAAGTGGTATTTGGATTGTAAAAACACTGTTTCTTTAACTGAATACAACAGCAACAGGCTTAGATAACCCTTTGATATTCAATGTTCTCAAGAACTGAGCAGATAGCATTAAAATGTATATGAAGCTGAATTGGACGCACACTGGACTTCAGTTCAAATACCCCAAAAAATCAGAATTAGAACGTAAGAGAAGCAGTCTCTGAGACAACCTGTGAAACCCCCCAAAAATCGCTGTATAAAAGTGAGTTCTTTAGTACGAGATATCACAAGCAGCAGTGGCGGCAGCACCTTCCCTACACAGCACAGTGTGAGTTGCGAACGTCGCGCCCGGATATAGTATGGTGATGTCACAGAATCCCGCCGGTCTCTGATTGGCTTCATCTCTGCACATGTCATGTAGGCTATGCCCTTCTTCCTCCCAGACTTCTTTGCCCCATGTAACGCCATGTGCTCGCAGCCATTTTATCAATTAAAAACACGCTTCGTTTAGAATCAAAGTTTTCCTGAAATTCTAAACGAATTCCACTTTGTTAGAATCAATTCGCCCATATCTAGTGGCCACACAAAATATTGACACTTTTGGGACAAATCCTCCATACTCACTTTTGTTGGCAGCGGTCTAGACATTAATGGCTGTGTTTTGAGTTATTTTGAGGGCACAACAAAATTTACACTGTTATACGTTTGTACACTGACTACTTTACATTTTATCAGTGTCATATTTTCTGTGTTTTCTCATGAAAAGATATAATACAATATTTACAAAAATTTAAAGGAGTACTCACCTTTGTGAGATTCTGTACTGTATATACATGCACAATTTTACCTTGAGTAAGTCATACCTTGTTAACTGATATCTCAATTCCACAAGCTACTAAGATTAAAAGAGAGAATTCTAGGATCCCCGCTCACACCCAGCATTTTACATGCTGATAGTTCTATTATCCCTTTTTGAGATGAAAGGTCTTTGCCTGCAAATAAATGTTGGGCAACTATAGAGTCATAGGATTACCCATTCTACCTCCTGCTCAATCCATCATCCACATTGCCTTTTTCTTCTACTACTCTTCTATATTCATCCATTCAAAGTTTTACCTTACATCTTTATTCTTTCTCTCTTTCCTCAGTGTGCCCTTCATACTCTTTGCATCTGTTCTCTTCTATCCATACTCTTCAATCCTTACCCTTTTCTCTTTCATTCTTGTTTTCTCTACATCTTCAAACATTTATCTAAAACTTCATCTTTCTTCCTTTTATTTTGTCTGTTTCTTTCACCACTATAACTCCTTTATTCTTAATCACGCTCCTCCTTTTTTTTCTTAACAACTTATCCAAAAATCATGGACAAATAAAAAATCACTTTTTCTCTGACCCTATCCTCATAAAACACCCCAAAAACTACAACCACAACCCTAACTTACGGTTAAGGTTAACTAACTGTTACAGTAACCTTAACCGTAGGTTAGGGTTGTGGTTTTGGGGAGGGTTTTATAAGGTAACTTACCTTTTATCATTGATTCAGGTGTTGTGTTGCTCCAGCCATGACATAACTCCATGTGGAACTGTATGACATCACTTCTGGCTTTCCTAGATTACTCCTCAATTGTGAAAAGTGAAAGCGATGTCAAACATGCCACATTCAACATCTAGTTCCCAAAACATAAGAGTAACCTTAGTAAACTGGGGGTGACGTTAGCCTTTGCACTAGAAGTGGCGCCATGGTGGGATTGACACAAGGCAAGTAAGGTAAGTAAACCACTTAAAACTAAAACTACCCATCACCCTAATTCTAGACCTAATTTAGGGTTAAGGTAGAATATTTTTTTTGCAATTTTTGCCAAATTTGATTCAGGTCTCCTCCAATCAGATTGCTTAGATTCAGGTCGATTTTGACAGTGACCCGAAACTGAAGCACAACACTAGTTATGATACATGACTATAGTTTAGGAGATCAATGTGAATTTGTAACCAGCATTTACTCTGAACTGTTAAAATTATGATAATTACATCACAATGACCAGTCCAAGCACTGCCAGCCTAAAAACGAAAATCACAAATCTGTTTTTCTTCACGAACCACAGAAAAATATTTTCCCCTTTTTTATAGACTCTGTGGGAATGTAACCTCTTGGTCTGAGGCCCATTTTAAATTTCTCATTTTTGTTTTTTTCATCCTCGCCTTTTAAGACCTATAACTGTTTTATTTTTCCTTCCATATAGCTATATTAGGGCCTACCTTTGCGGGACGAGTTGTATTTTTTATTGGTACCATTTAATACACTATCACTATATAATATATTGGGAAGCCCAAGCAATTATTTGCTGGCTAAAAAATTTTTCACAGAGTTTATCAAGTGAAATCTTTATTCTACTGAATGGTATGAGTCAGGGGATACACAATTTATATAGTTTTTGTTCTGTTTTACCAATAGGCTATATTAGTTACCAATTTGGAATGTATGTGGCTTTTTAATTACTTTTTATTTTATCTTTTTTGGGAGGTGGGATGACTAAAAAAACTTTTTTTTTTTTTTTTTTAACCTTTTCACCATTAAGATAAATAATATGATATTGTCATAAATTTAACTTTTATAGATACAACAATACAAATTATTTGCATTTTCTTATTATTTATTATGTGATAAAGGGAAACAGTTTTTAAAAAATATGTTTTTTAATAATTTTTAAATATGTTTTTTCAGAACGGTATTTATATTTTTTAAATTGTATTTTCAAGTCCCTATAGGGGGACTCAGGGAGACACATATGAAAAACGGGCTATGAAGTGAATTATCGCGTCTTGTTTTTAGTATATAATGAGCCTGAATGTATGAAAGTGATTTTTGTGTGATTATAAATGGCATCTAAACTTCAATGCACCTCACCTGTGTGTTTGGTGCATTACGGAACTTTGGCGCATTAGCGCCAAACATGTGCAAAGGCTATAGATAGGCTGGAAATAAAAGAAGTCACTAGAATAGCATGTAAATGAATAGAAACTATGCTACTGATCTTGCTGTATGTACAGTAGAATAAAGGGTGAAAGCATAAAAATTTATTTCAATTTTAATGTAGTAAAAATTAAGTCTGAACAACATCATCCGTGGGTTATTTAATCTAAAATTTGTTTTAGATTCCATTAATTTTAAATACATTTTATATTTTTGGGATATTATATATTTTTATATTAATTTTATATAACATTTTTTATTACATTTAAATAGTAGTTTGATTATCAGAAATAACTTTGTATTATTGTACTGTTGTAAGTTGAGAAATATTGGAAATTTTTTTCCAAAACAGCAAATCTAGCTCCACTTCGCCTAGTTTTGCCGACCTGCATTCATAAACAGTATGTGTCTAATATTACAAGTGTGGTGCGACATGCCCCAAGAACGCCCCCACATGTCGAGTCTTGCAAACAATGCGCCTAACACATTTGTTTGGCGCATTATACATCGCTGCCAGCTTACTTTTGACGCATTATACACCAGAAAGGGGTGAAAAACCCTTTCACTCCTTTCTCCCTAAATGTTAATCACTTTCTCAGTTGTTCTAAATACTGCCATTGTCGCAGTAGTTAAATTGACAGAATGAGTTACCATGTTTGCCTAAAGAGAGACCGGTTGTCATGATCATGCCTGACAGAGCCTCAGCTTTGGGCTATGGTCGCCGACCGCGGCCGTTGCGACGGAAACCCTGGTTTCTCAATGATGCTTGGAATTGTATTCACTAGTGTGAACTGTGTTCTCCTCACTGTTTGCTTGATTGATTTCTGGCCAACGCCCTGGCCAGGAATCCTCCAGCACTCTTTGAGTTAATTGTTTTCTCCTTTTGATTGACAACCTTCTGTTCCTATCCGGTCTGGTGTTTCTTTCCACCTATGACCTCAATTCTGCCTTCCTTGGTTCCCTATTTTAAGGATCACTTCTCTTCCATCTTTGCCTGCTATAGAGGTCTTTTTGCATATTGCTAGTGTTGCCTTCTGTATTACTTTCTGGTATCTGACCCTGCTGTGCTACTGACTCCTCTCTCGCTTAGTGATTTTGTACTGCTGCGCCCGACCGGTATTCTGACCCTGCTCTGCTACTGACTTCTCTTTCTCTCAGTGATTTTGTACTTCTGCTCCCTACCGGTATTGACCTGGCTAGTCTGACCCCTCTTTATTGTGTTCTATCTTTGTTTGTCTGTGTCCTGTGTCTGCACTTAATTAGTGTAGCTCCTAGTCTTCTGGTTGGGGCCGACCTATTAAGTAGTCGAGCACCCCAAAAGGCAGGGACAGTGGTTGGGACCAGTATCAGGGCCTCACTCTGTTTGTGTCTGTTCGTGTGCCACTGACTGGTCCCTGACATTATAGCAGGCCCTTACCCCAGTCAACCCTCTCGGCGGTTCAACATGAGTACCGACTGGTCGGTCACTGACCGCCTAGAGGAGTTGACAACCCAATTCCATTACATGGCGGGACTTATAAATCAAATCTCGCAGCGTTTGGACGCCATAACAACCCCAGTACCTGGACTTGCCGCTCCGTCCATGTCCGTATCTGCCCCTGCGTTTGTGAATCCCAGCATCCGTTACAAGTCTAAGATGCTTTTACCAGATCGCTTTGATGGAAATCCAGACAGGTTCCGAACTTTCAGGGAATCCTGTCACCTGTTTTTTCGCTTTAACTACTTTCCCACTGAGGCAGAAAAAGTAGCGGTTTTTGGTGTCTCTCATCCAGGGCCCACCTCATGATTGGGCACTAGCTATGACACCTGAAGACACGGAGTGGAGTTCAATTGACAGATATTTTCAGGCTTTAGGCTATGTCTACGATAATCCCAACCGTGTGGCATGGGCAGAAACTCACCTGCTATCTATTCAGCAGGGCCGCCGCTCGGCCGAAGAATATTTTTCTGAGTTCCGCCAATGGTGTGCTATGACCGGGTGGTGTGACCAACCCCTTAAAACCCTCTTCAGACAAGGTCTATCTGATGCGGTAAAGGATGCTATGGTCAGCCATCCAACCCCTGACACATTAAATGAATTTATGACTCTAGCTGTGACCATTGACAGAAGACTGAGGGAGAGACGCAGGGAAAAACAAGGGGGGTCGACTTGTCAATTCAAGCAAAATGTTTCTGTAAAACCTTCGGCAACCTTCTCTGAAAATTCTCCTCTTCTCTCCTCATCACCTACTCCTGAAGAAGAACCCATGGTGTTGGGTTTTTACATCTGCTGCCACCAGGGAAGAGACATCGGTTGGAGAATGCCTTGTGTTTTTATTGCGGAAAACCCGACCATTTCCTGAGAGACTGTTCGACATAGGCCCAAGTCACCTCAAGGAAACGCAGAACGCCCGAGTAATTTCCAGGAAGGTAACTTGGGGGATACTGGTACCTCCTAACTATGGTAATAAGTTTTTTTTGCCTGTATCCTTGGTCTCTAATTCTAAGAATTTTGCTTGTCAAGCTATGATTGACTCAGGTGCTGCTGCTAATTTTATTAGTATGCCTGTAGTCCAGGCCTTGGGTTTGGAACTACTTTCATGGAGTTCTCCCTTTTTTGTTTCAGGAGTAGATTCTTCCTCCCTAATCGGGGGAAGAATCAAATTTCGTACTGCGGAGATAACTTTGAATGTTGGCAGTTCGCATACGGAAAAACTTTCGTTTTTTGTCATGGAGAAACTTGCTGCGGATATTATTCTTGGCTTGCCCTGGCTCCGCCTCCATAATCCTGTGTTTGACTGGAGGACCACTGAGCTGATCAAATAGGGCGACTCCTGTGATTCTCATTTGGGAGAGTGTTGATCCCTTGGTGTGTTGCTGTGATTAATACTCAAAGATATTTATTTAATGTAAATCTGACGTCTCAGATAGAGATGTTGCCGATAATCTGCCTCCGCACCAGCCTGATGATTGTACTATAGACCTCACTCCGGGGGCAAAGCTTAACTTGTCTGTCCCGAAGCAAGAACTAAAGCATTTGTATAGTAAGGAACCTGAAAATTTTCTTTCTCCGGAAGTAGTGTTCCTGACTACTGATTTACAGAGTTCTGCTCCGTCTAAACTGTCTCCCCTTTGCTATGAGGAGGATTCCCATCTCATGTACTCTGCCGCTACAGGTTTTGAAACCAAAATAGAATCCATCGTTTATCGACTGTGCACAGTCTGGGCTAGGAGTCATAAGACTCTTAAAAATGCTCAACTAAAACAAATCAATAAAAAAAATGCCGACCCAGACCAAAATACCTCCGTCTTCAAGTCTCTCTAGCAAATTGTGCTCCCAAGCCTAAAAAGGGAAAAATTGGTCAAGCCCATCACACTAAACCAAGGGGGTCTGGTGAGGGTCCGGTGGCCCCTCCTAAAGGGGGGGTACTGTCATGATCATGCCTGACAGAGCCTCAGCTTTGGGCTCTGGTCGCCGACCGCGGCCGTTGCGACGGAAACCCTGGTTTCTCACATGATGCTTGGAATTGTATTCACTAGTGTGAACTGTGTTCTCCTCACTGTTTGCTTGATTGATTTCTGGCCAACGCCCTGGCCAGGAATCCTCCAGCACTCTTTGAGTTAATTGCTTTCTCCTTTTGATTGACAACCTGGTGTTTCTTTCCACCTATGACCTCAATTCTGCCTTCCTTGGTTCCCTATTTAAAGGATCACTTCTCTTCCATCTTTGTCTGCTATAGAGGTCTTTTTGCATATTGCTAGTGTTGCCTTCTGTATTACTTTCTGGTATCTGACCCTGCTGTGCTACTGACTCCTCTCTCGCTTAGTGATTTTGTACTGCTGCGCCCGACCGGTATTCTGACCCTGCTCTGCTACTGACTTCTCTTTCTCTCAGTGATTTTGTACTTCTGCTCCCTACCGGTATTGACCTGGCTAGTCTGACCCCTCTTTATTGTGTTCTATCTTTGTTTGTCTGTGTCCTGTGTCTGCACTTAATTAGTGTACCTCCTAGTCTTCTGGTTGGGGCCGACCTATTAAGGAGTCGGGCACCCCAAAAGGCAGGGACAGTGGTTGGGACCAGTATCAGGGCCTCACTCTGTTTGTGTCTGTTCGTGTGCCACTGACTGGTCCCTGACACCTGTCCATTAAACTAAAGGGAGAGGGGGAGAAAAAGCACATTGGACTCATCTCTTTTGACCATCTCTTTTTGGTCACATGACCCAGCTTTACTGAGTATTTTTTATTCTGAAATACCAAATCATTTCAGGGTAAAACCCACAATGCTAGGCCTAGGAACCCTGCAGTTATTTAATGCTGTCCATCAGTCGGTTAGCATGAACCTGCTGGCAGGTTCCCTTTCAATCAAGTACTAATTAAAGCTTAACTCCTTACAAACATTTGATGTACCAGTACATTGTAGTTAGGAAGGGGTTCCCGCAGACTAACGCACTGGTACGTCATGAACATTGTGTGGGCTTATAAACAGAGCCCGCACGAGGAGCATGTGGAACCAGCTGTATAATACTGTTAACTTCATGCTCTATCGGCTATAACCACTATAATTCTAAATTATATTGTTTGGTATAATTACCTGTCTTACACACAGAAATTTGTTAAATTTGAAAACAGCAAGTCTTACAAAATTTTCAAAACATTTTGATATTTTTCACAAATAAACAAATGCATTACCAAAGCACACTGTGTCATGATAAGATAGTCTCTGAATCACTTAATTAGGTAAAACCATTAAAAATTTATTCTCACAAAAAGTAACATCTGTCAGATTTGTAAAATGGGGCTTTGTAAGGAAAGTCAAAACTGGCTGCAGTAGTAAGGGGTAAATGGAGCTAAATTTTTTGAGACCAATGTTGCTTGTAGTTTCTTATCAGCCTGGTGGAGAACTACATGTCACTTTTATACATGAAAAATTTTTGAGATTCTCGGTTCACATATTTTGATCAAAAGATGTTTAAGCTGCCCAAGACTTTCAACGTGATCTCAAATAGGGCAGTCCTACACTATCTTTTACCTCCCAATAGAGCCACATCCAGGCCTCTCACTGGGTCAACCGACCTCCTTTATCCAGAGAGAAAAAAAGTAAAAAAACCCAACCTGCAAGCTGCACTTCTTATGACAGCCTGTGAGAGTGGGCAGGTGCAGAAAATCAAAATGGAGGCACCCTTTCCTCCCCATATAGGTTAAAATCAATATATACCAAATATAACGTATGGTTCTGCACAAAAAAACACTTCTGAAAAAACATATGCAAACCTGGGTGCCATTGGCAGGGCTGCGGCGCATGTATATATATATATATATATATATATATATATATATATATATATATATATACACATACATATATATGTACACATGCACACCATTGCCAGCGGCACACTACTGCAAAAAGGGCAATACATTACGTGGAAATCCCTAAAGAAGCATTTATGCTATCTATCATACATGAAAAAACTTTGAGATTCTCAGTTCACATATTTTGATCAAAAGATGTTTAAGCTGCCCACGACTTTCAACGTGATCTCAAATAGGTCAGTCCTACACTATCTTTTACCTCTCAATAGAGCCAGGCCTCTCACTGGGTCAACCGACCTCCTTTATCCAGAGAGAAAAAATAAAAAAAAACCAACCTGCAAGCTGCACTTCTTATGACAGCCTGTGAGAGTGGGCAGGTGCAGAAAATCAAAATGGAGGCACCCTTTCCTCCCCATATAGGTTAAAATCAATATACACCAAATATAACATATGGTTCTGCACAAAAAAAACACTTCTGAAAAAACATATGCAAACCTGGGTGCCACTGGCAGGGCTGCGGCACACATACACTCACCGGCCACTTTATTAGGTACACCATGCTAGTAACGGGTTGGACCCCCTTTTGCCTTCAGAACTGCCTCAATTCTTCGTGGCATAGATTCCACAAGGTGTTGCAACGATGCTCAATTGGTACCAAGGGGCCCAAAGAGTGCCAAGAAAATATTCCCCACACCATGACACCACCACCACCAGCCTGAACCGTTGATACAAGGCAGGATGGATCCATGCTTTCATGTTGTTGACGCCAAATTCTGACCCTACCATCCGAATGTCGCAGCAGAAATCGAGACTCATCAGACCAGGCAACGTTTTTCCAATCTTCTACTGTCCAATTTCGATGAGCTTGGGCAAATTGGAGCCTCAGTTTCCTGTTCTTAGCTGAAAGGAGTGGCACCCGGTGTGGTCTTCTGCTGCTGTAGCCCATCTGCCTCAAAGTTCGCCGTACTGTGCATTCAGAGATGCTCTTCTGCCTACCTTGGTTGTAACGGGTGGTTATTTGAGTCACTCTTGCCTTTCTATCAGCTCGAACCAGTCTGCCCATTCTCTTTTGACCTCTGGCATCAACAAGGCATTTCCGCCCACAGGACTGCTGCTCACTAGATGTTTTTTCTTTTTCGGACCATTCTCTGTAAACCCTAGAGATGGTTGTGCATGAAAATCCCAGGAGATCAGCAGTTTCTGAAATACTCAGACCAGCCCTTCTGGCACCAACAACCATGCCACGTTCAAAGGCACTCAAATCACCTTTCTTCCCCATACTGATGCTCGGTTTGAACTGCAGGAGATTGTCTTGACCATGTAGACATGCCTAAATGCACTGAGTTGCCGCCATGTGATTGGCTGATTAGAAATTAAGTGTTAACGAGCAGTTGGACAGGAGTACCTAATAAAGTGGCCGGTGTAGTGTATATATTATATATATATATTATATATATATATATATTATATATATATATATATATATATATATATATACATGTACACACGCACACCACTGCCAGCGGCACACTACTGCAAAAAGAGGAAAGGGTGCCTCCATTTTGATTTTCTGCACCTGCCCACTCTCACAGGCTGTCATAAGAAGTGCAGCTTGCAAGTTGTTTATTTTTTTATTTTTTTCTCTCCGGATAAATGAGGTCGGTTGACCCAGTGAGAGGCCTGGATGTGGCTCTATTGAGAGGTAAAGATAGTGTAGGACTGCCCTATTTGAGATCACGTTGAAAGTCGTGGGCAGCTTAAACATCTTTTGATCAAAATATGTGAACCGAGAATCTCAAAGTTTTTTCATGTATGATAGATAGCATAAATGCTTCTTTAGGGATTTCCACGTAATGTACTACATGTCACTTTAACACAATGTCATATGACTTGTAGTTTCAGACCAGTTCAATACTTGGTAAGTGTATAGTAAAGAGATAGATATCTCTATTTCATGCTTTGACTAACCGTCTCCTGCCACAGCTTCATACTAAGCTAATGACTAAACTACGAAACAGGTACATTTCTTGGTGAATCAACAATAATCAACCCAGAGTTAGTTTGTGTGACTTTTTGGAAACAGCAATGATACAAAATAGTTAATTTTCCCCTTATAATCAATATAAGAATGAGCTTGATTTCTAGAGCACTGAACCAAGAACTGAGCAGAAATGTCCCCAGTGTGTAATTCTGTGTGCCTTCAGCCCTGTCTACCATATATGATGCCAATAAAATGAACACAAATTGTGCTAGACTTGACTGTTCTAAGTATCCAGATATGACAATTTATTTAATACGTGACACATTAATATTCTAGAAAGTACAGTCTTGACAAGTAATGAGACCGTAGAATAATGTTAGAGTCCTGGACAAGCATAAGTCCCATCACCAGATCAAGCCTGTGGCAAATATCTAAAATTCCCTACCTGTGATGACTAAATAATTTCTTACAGGCTGATGTAACATGATTGTAATTTGCAATCCAGCCTAAGGCAGTGTTACAGTAATCACATTCTTGTATGGGGGGAGCAGCACTATAGTATTTCCATGCATTATTGTACTACTGGGTAGGATTTCAGTAGCTTTAATGTCTGTTGTTATTCCGAGGCCATAAATCTAAGATGGAGCTGGATTTGCTTGCCATAAACTATTTACAATATTACATTATCTGTGCCCACCAATGGTAGATTTGCAGAAATTCAACAAAAATCTAAGATACCATTGTGGAGGAAAAATACCATGCTGAAGACACATTGGCGCCCTGGGCTTACAATCTTACAAGTGTTTTATGTCTGTTGGACTTTATAGATCCAACCTCCACACTGAATATTTAGGAGAGAAAAAGGGCTCCCCAAACAAGCAGATTCGGGTTGGTAGATCTACTGTATAACTGAGATGATATTCACATTGAAGTTGGGGAAATACTCATGTACTATGTGATGGAAGACAGTCAATTTGCACTAATTGACTTAATCATAGAAGTGAAAAATACAATACTCTAGTTCCTGAAAAATCAAGTATTAAGTACTAATATTCTGAAGAACGTTTTTTAACTTTTTTGAAAAGCTGCAAAAATCTGGTCACAAGAGACAAGTCTATAAATTTTCTACAAATTTTATGGCACATTAATAACAACTTTGGTCACCATCTGGAGAATGGTAAGAGATGCAGCAGGAACAATGGATTAAATAATGATAAATTTCCATTGAGGACACAAAAAATAATGTAAGGTAAGGCTAGATCCACAACTGCATTGTTATTTTCAGTTTTCTGTTTTGTCATAGGTGCAGTAAATTGAAAATAATGGCTAAACTGGATTAGATAACAGCAACTAACTTCACCCTAAGGACTGCACTGACTAAATGGAGTGCTTCAGGTTTCTGTCAAGGTGTCTGTCATTTGAACAGAAAAATCAGTGCTGCATGGATTCTAGTGCCTCAGACCTAAGCCTATTAATACTCAGAGCCTGGCGAGAGGACAGTAAATTATTATTGGAGTTTTGTACAGTCACGGTTACAATGCAATTAAAACTATGTATAAAGAATACCAGGATCTTCCTTAAAATGTAGAACAGAATGATGGACATCTTAAAAAACATGAAACGTATTGGGGCACTATATACCAACCAGCTATGTATAACATTAAAATCACTGACAGGTGAAGAAAAAATGCCAATGAGTGTGATATATTAGGAAGCAAAGGGAACAGTCAGTTCTTGAAGTTGATGTGTTGAAAGCTGGAAATATGAGCAAGTGTAAAGATCTGAGCGAGTTTTAAAAGGGCCAAATTGTAACGGCTAGAAGACTGGGTCAGAGCATCAATTAAATTCCAGGTCTTATGGGGTGTTTTCAGTATTTGTTGGTTAGTACTTTTAAAAATGGTCCAAGCCAGAAAAACCAGTGAATTGGTAACAGCGTTAGGGATGAGCGAATGGAATCTGACAAAGTGGAATTCGTTTCGAATTTCAGGAAAAAATCGATTCTAAACTAAGCCAAATTTCCTTGTGATTCGTGGTAACGAATCGTTTTTTTTTCTAAAATGGCCGCGAGCACATGGCGTGACATGGGGCAAAGAACTATGGGAGAAAGAAATGAACGCCCTCAATGCCATGACATGCAGACATACAGCCAATCTGCAGCCAGCCAGCTTCTGTGATGTCACAGCCCTATAAATAGGCCAGCCATTTTACATTCTGCTACTTGCCATTGTGTCTCTTATGTACACAGATCTCTCTGCGGCAGCACTAGATTGCACTCTGTGCCAAATACTTCCCAATTTATAGTTACTGGGGTGAAATATCTTTTAACTACACAGTGTGTGTGTGATATACACACATGTTCCTGAACCAGCATTTTTTTTTATTTTCAGATATTGCTCTCTGTGCCAAAGAGTTTCTTTTTTTTACTTATTGTGGTGAACTCTCTTTGAAAGACAGTGTGTGTATTTCTCACATACACATATCTCCATTACAGGCAGGTTATTATTTTGGGATATTGTTCTCTGCGCCAAAGAGTTACTTTTTTCACTTGTAAGGTGAAACACCTTTAAAATACAACATGTGTATTTGTCATATACACACATCCCCATTACAGGCAGGTTATTATTTTGGGATATTGTTCTCTGGGCCAAACAGTAAATTTGTGACACCTATTTGTCTAAAAAAAAACCTTTGAAATACAGCTTGTGTTTGTCACATACATACACATCTTCATTGTGAATCACCACAATAAGTGAAAAAAGTAACTCTTTGGAACAGAGAGCAATATCCCAAAAGACTGGACTGGCTATAATGGAGATGTGTGTATGTGAGAAATACACACACTGTATTTCAAAGATAGGTCACCACAGCGCTCACGTACCACTGCCACGGCTGCTGTGTTAGGAGCAGTACCAGCTCCATCAGCAGCAACCTGAGTCTGGAGTCTTTTATGAGCAGCTTTCTTCACCCGCCTATTGAGGAAGGTACTCCGCAGCAGCACCTGGAGCAGACCCTGAACCAGCAGGTGGTGGCCTACTTGAACAGCACCCTGCCAACCCACATTGAAGATCCACCGCACTACTGGGCAGCCAAACTGGATTTGTGGCTGCAACTTGCCGAGTTTGCACTGGAGAAGCTATCCTGCCTGGCCAGTAGTGTGGCATCAGAGCAGGTGTTCAGTGCGGCGGGGGCCATAGTTACCCCATGGAAAACTCGCTTGTCCACCCAAAATGTGGAGAGACTCACCTTTGTTAAGATAAATCAGCCAGGATTTTCACACACTAACACCTGATGCATCAGATTAGATCAGCCATGCCGCCTCACCCAAACTTTGACAAATGAGTCTGGATTCTCCTGGCTACCTGCCTCAGCTAATATTCTGATGCTGCCACCCACCTGATGCCAAACATCTGCTACCAGCTGCCTTCAACCACCTACCATCTTACCAGGGACTGGTATTGCCACCCACCTCCCCACTCTGCACTGGGCCATTATGTAGCCCTCTGATTCTGCTGCCACCTCACCCCTCAGGTCTCTTCAAGCTGCTGCTGCTGTCACCTCCAGGCTATGTCACCATGTCACTCTTTGGCTTAAAGGAGTTGTCTCCCTTCAGAGTTTCAGAGAATGCATGAATGAAATACTCTGCCACTTCCTGGTTCAGACTGACTCATTTGCATAAGCTCCATGCTTGTACAGCTCCTTACCATGCTGTGCTTTCAGATGCTAATTAGATCAGATTAGCTTCTCAAACTACTAACAGGACTTCTTATCTGATCCCCAAAACAAAAGCCCTAATTACAGTGCTGTTTATTTTACATAAATCAAGCTTTTTACTGCTGAGCAGCACAGGACACAGCTGTGACCTGTGTGATGACATCACTCACTGTTATCTCATTGAACAAACAGCAGGGGGAGAATTGTTTACAGGTCAGTTACTGAGGGAACTGAAATAGCCAGGGCGGTCATAAATTCACTTGTATCTCCTTAGGAAAAACAGAGGAACAAAGCAATATATTTGGAAAATGTCTTTATTTTGTGTTCCCTACAATTTGAAAGCTATTCTTTGTAGCGAGACAACCCCTTTAATGCTGCTGTCGCCAACTCCTCATTATGTCACCTAGCTGCCGCCACCTCAAAATTATGTCATTGTGCCACTCTCCGGCCTGATGCTGTTGCTGCCACTTCCTTCACACTGTGTAATTATACCAATCTGTGGCCTACTCATGCTGCTACCACCTCCACAATCTGTCATTGTGCCACTCTGTGGCCTACTCATGCTGCCGCCACCTACACATTACTTAATTGTGCCACTCTGTGGCCTACTCATGCTGCCGCCACCTCCACACTATTTAATTATGCCACTCTGTGGCCTACTCATGCTAATGTAGTTTGTAGGGGCACTATACAGGCAGGCAGGGGGCTTAGGGCAGGTTATAGTGGCCCCATATAGGCAGGGGGCTTAGGGCAGGTTATAGGGGCCCAATACAGGCAAGCAGGGGGGCTTCATTAATGTTTATAAAAAAAATCACTTACCTGTCCCACGATCCCTCGCAGATCAGCTCCCGGCCAGTCTTTGTTTGGTGCGGGCGGCGCGATGATGTGACATCACCGCGCTGCCCACGTTAGCAGTGTGGGCCAGCGCCTGTGGGCTTAAGGCCTAGCAGGCGGCTCCTCTCTGCTAACACCGGGCGGTACTACGTAGGGCCCGTGCTTTCAGAGGCAGGATGCGCCAAGCCCCGCAGCTCTGCCCTGCCGGCAGTGAACTGTTATGTTCAGTGCCAGCGGGCGCAGGAGCCGAATTACCGGGGTTGCAGGCATGTTAGCAGCTGCACCGGGGCCCGGGCACCTTGGCAGCTGCTACATCTGTTACGCCCCTGAATACAATGCCATTGCAAATATGTCCTAGGCAAATATATGGTATAAAGCCCCCTATTGCAATACATTTACTCACTGAAGTCTATGGATATATTGGTTTATATTTTGGGATATTTTCCTGGGGTAATGGACATGTTGAGAGTATTCTACAAAGTTTTCACAATTTAACAAGGTACAATGTGATTCACAGAAAAAAATAATGGACATTATTTATACTTGGTATTCATTTATAAATGTAATCCAATCTTTTCATATGAACTAACGATATTTAGCAATTAGGCTTTGTGCACATCAGTGGTTGATATTTATCTTTTTTTTATTATTGTTGCTACTTATAAATGGACATGTATCATTGTTGGTAGTTGATAAATATCTACTAGAAGATCTTTTTACATTTACATCTTTTGTGTCTTCTTTGTTTCAGCCAAGGCAGTTTCTAAGCTAAATTGCTCTCAGTGCAGATTTTAGACATGGATTGTATAAATGTAGTGGCAGATTTCACTGTGTTACTTGATGCAGATAAGCCCTTTTTTGATAAAGTTAATCTACACTGAAAAATTTAGCATCACCTGCACTGATGTGGATTTTCCATATCAATGGGATGTGGATTGCAGTTGGATTTGGATGCAGAGTCCGGCACAGATTCCACAGGGAATGTCACTAAATCAGATGTGTGAACATTAGTCTGTGCTTGACGGGGAGGGAGAGCGAGGGCTCCACGTATGATGGAGCTAACTGTCTGTATGTATACTCACTTCATTTATATTATGCTTACTGGACAACATGGAAGCACAATCCCTATTTTTACAGTCTGCCACGAGATTCTCAAATAGATGTATTGCACGATGGATGGAAAATAAATCCAAACCTTATCTTTTACCGACCCAAGATAATTGCGCTGGACTATACTGATGTATAGCAGGAAACATACTTATTTTATCCAGAAAAAGAGGAAGATGCGTTTTGTTTCTATAACAGGACACTTCATCAGTTCCAGATTGGAAATAAATTTCCTCCTATATATCAGTATAGTCCAGTGCAGTTATCTTGGGTTGGTAAAAGGTTATACATTTATTTGAAGACTTCCCTCCAACTCCAGGAGGATAAGACACACCACCGACACTCTGCATCGACACCCTGCAGTTGTGGTACCTTAAAGTGTTGTGCCTGGATTATGCACAACATCAAGAGGTGAGCAGTATGTATCTTAAAATATATACAATCTTGTATTTATAATATTTCATGAGGGAGCACTGTCTCCATTGTCTTTTTTATCCCCTTCTCTAAGAGATTCTCAAAGACAGTGGGCACATTGACTTCAGGGAAGTCATCCTTACTGAAGGAGATCAACAGACAGGTCTTGCTACATTTTTTAAATACAGTGATGAGCCAATGCAAAGGTTTTATGATGGTTTTCCCCTTCTGATCATTGTTCATTATGTCAACACAGTGAATTTAACATTATAAAACAATGATATCTATCTAAGGACAATTTATCAAGTGACATCTTCACTGACTTAAGACATTAACCTTCTCTTTTTTTCATCATCCAGTCCAGACTGCCATGATTACTTCTTTTCGGTGCTGTTCCTGTAACTAATGTACTTTAGATAAGAATAGTAGAGTCACAAAATAAGAGACCTTAAATTAATAGAGCCAGATAGGGTTCCCAAAAATAAAACCAAACAGCTTCAAATTGTGCCCAAAATGTCCCATATATGTTGCTTTGTCTCTTTTCTCTCTTACATATAGACCATAGCTGTGTCCCCCTCTTCTCTTACATATAGACCTCTATTCATGGTCCTCTACTTTCTCACATATAGACCGCTGCTCTCGCCTCCTCCTTACATATAGACTTCTGTTCTCGTTCTGTCCTCCGACACTTATAGACCTCTACTCATAGCCCCCTACTCTCTCACATACAGTATAGAACACTGCTCTGGCCCCTTTCTCTCTCACATATAGACAGCTACTCTTGCCCACCCTCTCCCAATTATAGACCTCTGTATATGGCTGCCGCCTGTTGCACATATAGAATGCTGCTTAGACCCCCTCCTCACAATTAAATGACTGCTCTGGCTCCCTCCTCTTTCATATATAGTCCCCTCCTCTCTTACACACAGACTGCTGTTCATGCCCCCTTCACATATAGACATTTGCTAATGACTCACTCTTCTCTCTCGTATAGACTACTTCCCTTCCTTTCCCACAAAAGGACAGCTGCTTTGGTCACCTCTTCTTGCCATATAGACTGCTTCTTATGTCGACCCATATAGGCAACTGCTCATAATCTCCTATACTCTCAAGTATAGACTGCTGCTCTGGCTCCCTTCACTGATTTATATGTTCTCTCATCTTTCCATCTCCTCCACCTCCTCTGTGGTATTATACAGTGTTATTAAACATTGGGGCAGACATGATCTTGGGGCAGGCATGATGGGTGGCGCCCCTACCTCTTTTAGTGCACCAAGCACCTCAGATGGCTGCATGCCTCATCTGACCCTTGTTCTACATGTTGGAAATGTAAATCATTACCTACATAATTTTTGGCAATTTTTTATAATGATGAACATGACGTAGTTTGTCTGATTGTTAAAGAAAAAAAATTCAAATGTTATAGAACAACAACAAAACCCACCACTCATCTTTTAGTCTCTTGAAGTTCCTACTTTGTTTACAAGGTGTAAGTGATGTACCCACTGTAGTCGATCAGTGGCATCAGGGATCAAGCCCTGTCCTGTTGGCAAGGCTACAGAAGTCCCGTGCTGGCGTTGGATCAGTGAGAGGTGTTACTTATTTTATTGTTTTGCATTTTTATTTTATTTAGCGTACAGTGGACTTTTTGAATACTTTTTACTACTTTTACTAATACTTTCCATAGACAAGATGAATAAAAAAGCTACTCGGGCAATATTAACAAAGTTTATTTTGACGGATAATAACATGTTATTGTTAGGCTAGGTCCACACGGTTTATTTGCAGGGCGTAATTATGCCCCGCAATTACGCCGTGTGGACGGGGACGGGGCGGGGGTGGGTGCGGGGGGCCGACACTTCGCCGGCCCATAGACATTCATTACCTGCGGCGCGTATACGCCGCCGGAAATTCACATGTCAATTATCTCCCCCTTCGGCGTATTCGCCGAGCAGGTAGAGGAGACGTAATCCATAGTTACTAGGTCGTATTCAGCCCGTTATTTGCGCTCTCTGGCGCGTTTTTACGGACTGAAATATGTCATGGTTCAAGCCGTGTGAACAAAGCCTTTTGGTTCTGCACTTTTTGGATACAGCCGTACAGATTTTATATAATTTTTTTTTTTTTTGTGAGAGGTGAAAAAAGCTTTTTATTTTAAATTTCTGTACATGTGTTTTTCATTATTCTATACCCTCTTTTTTTTTTTTTTACTTAACAAAGAATTTCAATCCTTAATAATAATAATAATAATAATAATAATAATAATAATAATAATAATAATATATTATTATTATTATTATTATTTACATTCATAACCATTTAATTAAAATGGCAACTTTAAAATAAATGTATTTCGGCTCCTTACTATTTTCAATATCTCTGCTAGTTGTCAGTAATGTCTGCCAACAATTCAAACCCATCCTAAACATAGTCCTGCTTTCAAACAGCAGCAGCTTGTTACATTGTAGCAATGTAATTAATTCATGTTCGTGTGTGTGTGGGGAGGCGGTGTTGGTTGTTTTATGAATGGGAACTGCCCCCCAAAACTATTGAAAAGACGATAAAATGCCAACTGTATTCTTAAACAGAATCCGATCGGTATTTTTTCTGTGGCCATGAGCACCTACCCAAAAACTCTATTTACATGATACTGAAAATTCTATTTTTTTTATAGAATGGAATCTAAAGTGCAGTAAATAAATCAATCTTGTAGAGACCTAAGCTGCTCCTGCATTCTGTTGCCCATATGCAAATCTAGACCTTAGAAAATCTATACCTGTAACTCACCAATGTAGGTCTTATATCTTGTTCTTGCTACCTTATATGTAGAAGAAAACTGGATGGAACACGTTTAACCTGACCTTTGTCAATCACAGGTAACACACTTTTGATTTCTATTCACAGATGACATCAGCAGTGACTTATAGGGAAGCAGTCATCGGTCCTCACTAGAGATTTATGACTTTTAGACATGATTAGAAATCTCTATAGTGATTCTTTAAGGTATATCATAATGTGGCATCATGATTATTTTCTATTAACAGAATACTTTTATGTATTCAGAAGTAGAGATTGTTAATTTAACTTTACAGTCTTAAAAACCTATGGCCTATTCTGAGGACAGGTCATCAATGTCGGATTGGTTGGGGTCCAACTCCCAAATTACTCTGAATAAATCGTTAAACCCAGTCTAAGACATAACATAAAGCTATGCCCCCTTCCATAAATTCCTGTCCCTTCAACAGAGGCCATGCCCCTTTTGGCAGACAAGGTGCAGAGCTGTATAAAGGGGGACATGTATGAAATCTGTCCAGGTCTAAGACATTCTTTGTTGCCCATAGCTACCAGTCACAGCTCTCCTTTAATACCGTGAAAGGGGAGCTCGGATTGGTTGCAATGAGCAACCAAGTAAGTCTTACACCTAGCTAGTTTTCATACATGAGAATGTTTTATCATTCAGTTTAAAGGGATTGTTCACTTTAGAATTTTTTATCTATTATGTATATAGTAAAAAAAATCTTACAATTTTCTAATCTACATGTAATATAAATTCTGCTCCCTTATATCAGTGCAATAGGCCACTATCTAAAAAAAACAAAAATGGTAAGCCCTTATTCCTGTCTATATTAATGACTCCTACGGACTAACTGTATAAACTATACAGTCATGTGACCACCACACACATGTCATGTGACTTCTGGTATCCAGATAACACTGTCCAGGTGTATAACAGTAAGTTATTGAGGAGCAGAACTTCTCCAGTATTACTACCTCCAGCAGTGTCTTATCATGTGACCACCCCACAGGTCATGTGACCCTGGTATCTAGGTGACAGTAGTGTATGGAGGAGCACAACTTCTCCAGTATTACTACCTCCAGCAGAGTCTTATCATCTGACCACCCCACAGGTCATGTGACCCTGGTATCTAGGTGACAGTAGTGTATGGAGGAGCACAACTTCTCCAGTATTACTACCTCCAGCAGAGTCTTATCATGTGACCACCACACAGGTCATGTGACCCTGGTATCCAGGTACCAGTAGTGTATGGAGGAGCAGAACTTCTCCAGTATTACTGCCTCCAGCAGTGTCTTATCATCTGACCACCCCACAGGTCATGTGACCCTGATATCCAGGTGACAGTAGTGTATGGAGGAGCAGAACTTCTCCAGTATTACTACCTCCAGCAGCATTTTATCATGTCTGTCAGTATCTGTGAAGAAGCAGCTACACATTCCTCTGTCTTATCTTTCTGCATTACTTTACAATTAACTTTATTAACAACAACTAAGAAGCAGTGTTTTTTTTTTTAATTGACTTTATTAACATGACATCCCATACAAAGGCAGCAGTTATGTACATAAATACACAAAATGAAGAATTTTCCTGGAATGACCATGTTTTTAATAATTATTCCACCATTATTCCTATTCAGTTACCTCATAGATGTCATGGGACTCTGCTGCTAACTGACTGCTAGGAGGTCACATGACATATGTGGTAGTCACATGACTGTTTAGTCCTTACAGTTTCTCTATAGGGTTCATTACTATTGACATATAGATGTATGAACAGTCACACTCCAAACTTTGGCGCAATAATTGCCTGCGCAACACTTTTCAATGCGCCAAAGATTGGAGTGTTCTGGGGGCGTGTAGTACCACACTCTTAGAAGTAGACACATTTATGATTCTTTCACCTAGGCGCAGAATAGTTAGAACAGCCAGACCAGGTTAAAGGTGGTGCCTGAGCCAGACTTGTTGTATTGGTACTACAATGTGCCTGTATGTATGACCTGCAGAAGAACAGGTTCATACATTCTGGCGCATCCTACACTACCTTAAAGCAATTTAGAACTGGCCTGTCAGCACCAACATTCATACATGTCGCCCTAAGGATCTAAATATGACATTAAAAACACCTATGGGGGACATGTATAAACCTGGTGCCGACTTGCCAGTTCTACCTCTGTTTTTAATAGTGTACAATCGAATAGTATGTATGAAAATGTCTCACAGCACTTAATAAATGTGTCCTGTTCTACGCCAAAAGTAGTCTCAGCCATGCTACTTTGAGACTGGTATGGATTTGAACAATAGTTTAGCGCCAGACTTTGGAACATTTTGGGCGCATTGTACAACTCGGGAGTGACACGCCCCTGCATCTTTGACGCATGCAAAGTGTTGTGTCTTGGACAGACTGTGCCAAGTTTTGGTGTACAACAGCTCATACAGCTATAGTATGATGGGTTATTTGGATCAAAGCACGTAAAAAAAATGGCGCAGCCCCATTCATAAATGTCTCCCTAAACATATTTCTTTTACTTCAGAAAAAAAGCTTATCATAAAAAAGCACTCACTGAAAACAAACGCTCTCAGTAAGTCCCATACTGTTTTATTGTTAGCAACGTTATTTACTAATTATATCTGTCTCTGTAACATAGTTTCCATAACGGTTCACATAGTAGTTATCATCAAGAATTCTGTCTGGTTACATGGCAATCCAGGAGTTGTGAATGTATCATATTTAACTGTGCTGATTGGACATGCAGGAGTCTAGAAATGCTGGGTGACAACTGGGTGACAACGCCTGTCTGATCTGCAATGTATTGTACTTGGTTCGACTGTATAATGAACTCTATCAATAAGGTAATTCCCTTAGTTTATTCCCTTGATAATTAACCATCATGACTCAGCTTTTAAATTGTGCTCTGTAATTTTATTGCTTAAATTGTCCCTTGTCTATTCTGTAAACTTTTTTACGTGAGACTAGACATCATAAACTGTCTGATTCAGATGACATGCACTAAACCCCAGCTGGGGAATGTTACAGTATTGACGTCCCATTACTCAAGATAATGAATTAATAAAGTTTAAGTCATTTTGCATTTAACCCCTTACTGCCAAAGCCAGTTTGGACCTACTTGACAGAGCCCCTTTTTTGAAATCTGACATGTGTCACTTAAAGTGGGAATAACTTTTTGATACTTTAACCTATCCTTGTGATTCAGAAAATGTTTTCTCATTGTGCTTTAGGTTAGTAAGAAATTTTGCTTTATACAATCCTTATTTACTTGTGAAAAATATCAAAATATCAAAATGTCATGAAAATTTGGAAAAATGTGTCATTTTCATCGCTCAAAAATTTCTGCGCATAAGACAGATAGTTATACCACACAAAATAATTTTTAACAACCATAGGTCTACTGTATGTTGGCATCAATTTTTTTTTTTAATTTTCACATTTTCAAGAAAATTTGCAACATAGATTTTTTAGGGCTCAGTCCAGTTCAAGTTTATTAACCCTCTTGGGGTTACACAGAAATGAAAGCAAAGTGTATGTGAAATTTCAAAATACCACTCTTTTTGCAGATTTTCAATCTTAATCTTTTATTCACTGGAACACAGTAGAAGTGCAACTCAACATTAGTTCACCCGATTTTTCCGTTTTTGGAAATATCCCATATGTACATTACTTGACTTAATCACAAGCCTCAGACAGAATAAGAGAATTAACTACGGGACTTTTGGGCCTCATTTTCATTAGGAATTTTTGTAGGAACCATTATAGGTTTGCGGACACCCTAAGGCCAAAACTTAGTAAACACCCATAGAAAGACTCAATTTTGGAAACTACACACCTTAAGGAATATATCCAGGGGTGTAGTGAGTTTATTGGCCCCACAAGTGTTTCACGTATTTTTTTATGCTGTGAAAGTGAAAAATGAATTTTTTTCTAGGAATCTGCAGTTTTAGCTTAACATGTTTCATTTTCACAAGGAATCTTGGAAAAAAAGCACCCCAAAATTTGTTACGCAAATTCTTCCAAGTGCGAAAATGCCAAATATGTGGGTGTAAACTGCTGTTTGGGTGAACGGCAGGGAACGAGCGCTATTGGCTTTTGGAATAATTTGGTGGGTGCTATATCGCATTTGTGACCTTCTAGAAGTCACCCCATTGTGGAATCAACAGCCCTTATGTGTGTATTATGCATTTTGCATCCACAGGTTTTTACGTTTTTCTTTAGCATTGGACTATGAAAATGGAAAAACATGTATAAATGACATGATAACTTTACTAAGCGGGTCGGTACAATTACAAAAATATCAGCTTTATATAGTTTTTTATGTTTTACTACTTCTGCACAACAGAAATGCTTTTGTAAAAAAATTGCGATTTTATGTTGTCCTAGTCTGACAGTCATCACTATTTTTTCTGTATATGGAGTTGATATAGGGCTTGTTTTTTTGCGAAATGAGTAGATGTTTTCATTGGTACCATTGTGGGGCTCGTATGACACCTTGATTGCTTTTTATAAAGGATTTTGTGAGGTGGGATGAACAAAATACAACAATCCTGCTAGTGTTTTTTATTTTTTACAGCAATCACCTTATGTTATAAAAGACATGTTAATTTTACTCAGCAGCTCAATACATTTACAGCATTCCTCAATTTTTATATTTTTTATGTTTTACTGCTTTTACACAATAAAAACACTTTTATTTTAAAAAAAGAGACCACATTGCTATAGTCTGAGAGACGTTTTTATTGGTACCATTTGGGGGGGGGGGGGGGGGGTTTCATGACTTTTCCATTGCCTTTTAATCCATTTTTAGGAGACAGGATGAAGAAAATACTGTAATCCTCATAGTAATTTGTTTATTTTTTATAATGCTCACCATGCACTATACGTGACATGTTAATTTTATTCCGTTGGTCAAAAGGATTACAGCGATACCAAATTTATATAGATTTTTTTTTAAGTTGTAGCACTTTAATGAAAAAGAAGTGTTTATATTGTGTAAAACAATATTTATGCATCATCATTATCTTCTGATGTTATAACTTTTTTAATTTTTCCGTATACTTATAGGGCTTTTTTTGCAGAATGAACTGATGTTTTCTTTGGTACCACTTTGGCATTTATATGACTTTTTTGATCACTATCTATTCCATTTTTTGTGCTGTAGGATGACCAAAAATTGTAATATTGCATTAATTAACATGGCAGATTTTCGGTTAGCAAATATGTGTACTTCTTTATTTTGCTTGTAACCCTAACAGGCAGCCCTCAAAAAACAAAATGAAAAAAGGGTGCCAGCATATCAGACCCAATCAAGACTTCAATAACAATTCAAACTGCAGTAATCCAAAAAGATTCTTATAAAGAAAAATAAGTTTATTCACCCAGTGAGTGCAACTTTACGGCTACAAAAATGACCTTTTTCACACAAAATGATGTATGCAATACAGGGTTATATCTACCTAATTAAAGTGTTTCAAGTGACTTCATAATAATTAATTATTTAATTGTATACAAAAAATATATATCCATAATACTAATATTTCATATAATAATAATCTTTATTTATATAGCGCCAACATATTCCTCAGCACTTTCTAATTTAGGGGGTATACATACAAACATTACACATTAAAAGAACCTACAGATGAGACACAAGGTGTGAGGACCCTGCTCGTGTTTGGTGTTTGGGTGAGACGAAGGGTTAAGGAGTGCTAAGTTTACAATGGTCCAGCCATGTTACAATATATTCGATTACATCATTCACAAAATGACAATAAAGTGCCATAAAATACAAAAAGAAGAGCTTTAATTTGGAGCTAAAATGTTGCGCTCACATGGGTGAATTAATTTATTTATCTACCTGTCTATTAGTCCATTATCTATTTGTTTGTACCATCTATCTATCTATCTATCTATCTATCTATCTATCTATCTATCTATCTATCTATCTATCTATCCTCTTCCTCCTCCATGAGCCTGAGGAGTAGTAGCTTGACATCTGTGCTCTCCTTGGGTTTGTAAATGTAACGGTCTGGTAGTGGATCCTCTGGACCAGCGCAGGTGATGGTGGGAGACCACACCAGGGAGTGGAATCTAAGTAGGTCCCGGTATTCACCAGAGCCTGCCGCAAAGTGGGATGGACTTGCTGCGGCGGGAGTCTACCAGGTCGCTTCCACTGGCGGGGCTTGCCTGCGGTGGTGACCAAGGGTAGGCGCGGTACAGATTCGTCAGGCAGGCTCGTAGTCGGGGACAGGGGGAAGGTCAGGACAGGTGGCTCTGGTTCGTAAACGTGGACTAGAAAAGGGTCTGGGCTGGCGGCACGGTTCGTGGTCGGTAAACGTAAGCTGGCGGTTCGGTACACGGTAGACAAGACTAGACAAGACTTTTGGAACGCTTTCTCCAAAGGCATGAACACTAAGGATCCGGCAAGGCTGCCAGGAAGAGGCCGGACTTAAATAGGAGCAGTGCCCGGCAATGACCAATTACTGGCGCACTGTTCCTTTAAATTTCAAACTGCCGATGCGCGCGTGCCTTAGGGGCGGAGCCACGCGCCGCGGGACGGAGACGGTCAGAGCAGGAGCGTGGCCGGGTAAGTGAACGCCGGCGGGGAGAGGAGGGTGAGCGGACCCCGAACCCGACGTGCAGGACGGGGCTCCGCTAGAAGTCGGAGCACGGATGCGCCTGTGACCCGGGACAAGGGTCGCAGGGGCATCCGTGACAGTAAATTTGCCTGTGCTACTCTTATTCATTGCCCTGTATGTGGGAACTCAATTTGTTCAGGCTCTGCATCTGTTTTTCTTTCTGCAGGGCAAAAAGATATTACTATTGGAAGATCAAAGTGCAGAACATTGTCTTAAGGAGTAATAACTAAGCATGTGTGTCCACCAGCACTCAGTTCATTTGGTGGACTTGCACATTGCTATACTCTATGAACACCAGATGGAACCATGCAGTGTAAGTAAATGGCATCAGTCTTCACTGGATCATTGTTCAAAGCATGTAAATGAAAAACATTGTTAATGTTTGTGATGTATACAACGAATATGATATTTAATGATGGCACAACATCTTCAAAACTCCACAGTTGTCACTATCTGGTAGTATAATGGAGTTTATATTTCTACCTTCTTAGAATTTTTTTTTTTCATATTTAAAGAAATTGATCACAATCCCTGTCCATATACCCTATAAAAGGATACGGATGTCATAGGGTTTAGGGTACCCCTGCTCTATTAATCAAAGCAGAGAGCAGAGGCAACGCGTGTTTATACGACATATTTGAATGGCATACTTCGATGCGTAATTGCGCTGAAGTATGCCCCACAAATAGGGTAAAATTATTTGTCAAGTCCACAGCTATGTAGCCACATCGTCGATTTTACAATTGTATTTATTGGCGCGTGCTGTGCGCCCATAAAAATGAGTGAGCTGTCACTTCTTTCAGGCGCTTAGTGAGTTGAGAAATACAATAATAGGAAACAGAGAGCTGCCTCGGTCCCTTTGCATGTTGAAAGTATGCTCTGGCAAGTGCGTACTTTCAACTTTGCTAAAGACAGCGTATTGCAGCATGCATCGATGTGCACCGCTATATACACCGTGTAAACATGCCCTAACAGCTTTGAAAAGTTAAGATGTCATAATATGAGACAAATTTATTGTTTATTGCCAACATTTCAGGGAAACAAACACAGAGTGGTGAAATTGACCACATAGGGCGTTGCGTTTGGGTATTGCAGTGCGTTTTGCGCACATTCCTGGACATTTTAGGGGTGATCCTGGGAGTAGGACTTTAATGTCCATGGATAATGTATTAATATTCATGCATGACGTCAGTGAGGTGGCATAAAAAATAGATTTGCTTTATTCTTTCTAACACAATGCAATCTATAGCACCACTGATAAATCTCCCCTAAACCATTTATAATACTGTCTAAACAGACCAATAGCATGTAGTTGAACATATAGTCATGTAACTATGACTATATGTAGTTGAACAATAGTCATATAACTGTGTTCAGTTCTTGAGGACCAAATTTACAGATCATGTAAAAGCAAATATAAGCATGTCTATAAACTAATATATTAATCCTTTAGAGATGGAACCAATGTTTTTTGTATTAACACAGCTGTACAAGGGCTTGATTTTTGCTGGACAATTTATTTTTTATCATATCATTTAACTAGATGCTGAGCGCCTGTTGACTATAAACGTCCGTGCGGTCGACATCTAATTCTTCACGGATGTTCTGGAACATTCATGCAGTGAGCACAACTGAACACTAAGGCTAAATTCACACGGAGTAATTGCAGAGTGCACAGTACGCTCTGCAATTACGCCAGTGTTCGGGAGCTCGCACCGATTGGCGCGCACTCCCGCGGGGCGGGGGATGGGGGGCGGCAGCCCGCCGGCCCCATAGACCGTCATTACTTGCCGCGCGTAAGCGCCGTGAATAATTGACATGTCACTTATCTCCCCGCGTGTCGTATTGTACACTCGGGAAGAGGAGGTGTAATCCATAGTTCTCTATGAGAACTGTGGATTACCATAATGACTGGGGCACATTTCGCACGTATTTGAGCACAGTACGCCACGAAATACGCGCCGAAATGCGCCCCAATTTCACCCGTAAACATAGCCTAAGAGCGACATGTAGGAAAACTGACACCGACACATCAGTTTTAAATCGCTTTAGAGAAGTGTAAAATGCGCCAGTATGTATGAAAGTATCTCACAGCACTTTGTATGTGTCCCGTTCTACAGCAAAATTTGTCTCAGCTATGCCACTTTGAAAAATTGGGTGGGGTTTGTAACCAGTTTTGACCACACAGTGGTGTATTCGTAAGTTTTGTGCTCAATTTTGGTGCATTTGTACAATTCTGGTGCGACAAACTGCAAACTTGACGCATTCAAAAGTGTTGTGTCTGGTACAGAATGTGCCAAGTTTGGACGTGCAACTGTTGATTCATCTATAGAACAGGAACATGATAGGTTTTTGGCCACAAAGCAAGCCAGAAAACTGGCGCAGCCTCGTTCATACATGTCGACCTAATTGTGAAGCTGCAAGAGTGAAGAGCTGACTGTTAACGTTAGCGGGCTCTCCCAGCCTTCTCAATCGTTGTATATACAGTAGTCAACAGTGCTTATTTTACAAATTTTAGAGGAAGCCTACGGTTTCGCTCACGGCGGCGGTCATGTGTTTTGCCGGGGGTTTTTGTAAATACGAGGCTGCTGTTTAAATCAGACCCAGTCAGCTTCTCCAGAGGTACGGGGGTATTTTTTTCTCGTAATTTTAGAAACTTTTAGCCCCAACCCCGACAACCCTAAAACTTTATATCACTTATATAGAAATTCCATGATGGAACAGTGACACAATTATTTTGGCGGCACTTCTGTTGATAAAAAAAAAAAAAAGAGTTTAAAAAAAAAATGAATAAAAAAAATGAAAAACGGATTTTTTGTAGTTTTTCCCTCTATTATAAGAAAAAAACCGGGAGTCTGGTTGGGTTTTGTTTTTCTTTTAAATTTTTTTTTATCACTAGGCATTTGTATGTAGTTCTTGATTTTAAAGTGCTTGCATTTATCTGAAGTTATTTTTATACCACTCAGCGCCACTTTTTTTTTTTTTCGTTCAGGGGATTTCCATACAACTTGCTCACACTGACCTCTACCAGCCAGAGATAATGATACCAGAGTGAAGCAATGACATGCTGCCAAAGGGGCGGGTTCGGGGCTTTTTTAGTGCTGTACAGATTTACAAGAGAAGTGTCTAACCTTTTCAGCATTAATGTGAATTCTAATACCCTATTATTCTAAAATTTTATACCTGTTAATACTAAATAATGCTTTTTTTACATGGGAATTTTTTTAAAGTGGTACTTTAAAACCCATTTTTATTAATTTTAAAGTAATTTCTGGTTATCCCCTTTTTATTTAAAATTTGCTTTTTATAAAGTTGGTTTATGAAAAAAATTGTTAATCAATTCACATAAGACTAGATTTTCCCAATTTTGCATTTTTTTTTGGGGCTTTTATGTATTTTATTCTACTTTTTAATAAAAAAAAACCCAATAATATAAAAAATAGGTTTTTTTACGGGCGGGGGGTTTTTATCCTTTTATTTTTAACATAGGGTATGGTGAAAATTAAGTTTAAATTTGTTTTTTTTGCTCTGATCTTCTCCTGTTTTCAGTTTCAAGCATGAAATGAGCTACAGTGGGGAAAAAAATATTTTGCCAGCCATCAATTGTGCAAGTTCTTCCACTTAAAAAGATGAGAGGCCTGTAATTGACTCATGGTGCCTCAATATGAAAAGACAAAATTGAAAAACAAACCCCAAAAAATCCATTGTTTGTTTTGGAAGAATTTATTTGAAAAATTATGGTGGAAAAAAAGTATTTGGTCTTACAAAAAACAAGTTTTCTGGCTCTCCAGACCTGTAATTTTTTTAAAGGGACCCTTGTCCTCCACTCATTCCCTTTGGGTAATGGCACCTGTTTGAACTTGTTATCAGTTAAAAGACCTGCCCACAACTTTAAACGTACCTCCTTTTTCTTTTGGTAAGACCAAAGAGCTGTAAAAAGGACCCCAGAAACAAATTGTACCCCTGCACCGGTGGGAAGTGAATTGAAATAGGAAAGCGTTTGGTGTGAAATAAAATGTGGGGCAAAAAAAGAAAATGGAAGAGTTAAGACCACTGATTATCCTTGTTGGGGCTCCACGCATACTACCCCATGGGTCAAAATGATCACAAGACGGTGAGTAAAAATCCGAACCAACCGGGGGAGCCTGTGAGTGACCCCCAGGACCAAAGTAAAAAAAGGTTAACATCAGTAACACACTACGCCACCCGGGGGCTCGATCCCGCGGGCCGATTTGGGCCCCCCGCTTAAGCCGTACATGTCCAGGGCCCATCTGAAGTTTGTAGACGCTTTTGAGACCAGAAGAGTATTGGGAGAAAGCAAATGTCGATGAAACCAAAAAGTTGTTTGGTGAAAAAACAACTCGTTGTGTTTGGAGGAGAGGAATGTGAGTGCGCCAAAAAACCCCATACCCGCTGTGAAGATGGGGGTGGAAAAATCATGCTTTAGGGCTGTTTTTTGCAAAAGGGGCCAGGCGTGATCCGTTTTTTACATGAAAAAATGAATGGGGGCCATGTATCGGGATTAAGTGCAAACCTCCTTCATCATCAAGGGGATTTAAGGAAACGTGGCTGGGTTTTTCAGCATGACAAAAAAACCAACAACCCCGGGGAAGAAGGAGTTGCTTGTAAGAGCTTTTTAAGGTCCGGTGGCCAGCCCGTCTACAGATCTCAAACCCCATAGAAAACCTTTGGGGGAGTTGAAAGTCCCTGTTGCCCCCGACAGCCCCAAAAAAATAATGCTGTAGAGGAGATCCATGGGGGAATGGGAAAACCCGCAAAAAGTGTGTGCCACCTTGTGAAGAATTACAGAAAACGTTTGACCCCCTTTTCTTGAAACAAAAGGTATGTAAAAAAAGTTTGAGTGGGAATTTTGTTATTGACCAAATACTTTTTTCCCCCCCATAATTTGCAAATAAATTATTTCCAAATCAACAATTGGGATTTTGGGGGTTTTGGTTTTTCCTTTTGTGTTCATAGTTTAGGTCTACCCATGTGTCAATACAGGCCCCTTTTCATATTTTAAATGGGAGAACTTGCACAATTGGGGGCTGCTAATACTTTTTCCCCCCGAAATACAGGGTACGCCAGAGTCTGGCTTTTTTTAGCCAAAAAATTTGGGACAGCCCTGTTGCATATTTTTAAACAGGCGCACTCCAAAATTAGGTGCATTATAAAGCCCCTGTGGCACTTTGTAATGTGCCTAAGATCGGGGGCGTGAGGAAGCTTGTTGCAATACAACCATATAATTCTACACATTTATGACTTTTGAATGGCAAATCCAGGCGCATTACTGCTGGAACAGGTAGACCACTTTAAAAGTGGTTTACTTGAACCAGAATTTTTCGCTTGTAGCTAGAAAGCGTAAATCTATGACTCGAGAGAAAAGGTTAATAATTAGCCCCCATTTTACGCATATGCGAGCAAAAAAAAATGGGCCCTGTCGCCAAAAAATCTGCTGCCGCCTGGGGGGCAGTGTGAAAAATTTTGGGTTTTAACGCGAAATTTCTGTGCGTAAAATTTGTATGAATGGCCCGATTTTTGAACGGTATATGTGGGTCTAAAAGAGAGCATTCTAGCGTAACTTACTTTTTTGGCTAGGATACCCCTTTTAAAGTGTCTATGTTCCGCGTTTAAAAAAAGGGGAATTGCCCGGAAATTTTTTATCTTGTTATACTTCTGTGCGCCTGCCCCCCGAGCCCCCGAAATCAAAGGGCATTACAAAGTGCCCCAGGGGGTCTGTAATGCACCGTAAAAGGCATGGGGAACATTTTTTAAACTATTGAGACGGGGCTGGATATGGGCTGAAAAGATACCAAATTTGCGCAAACCTTCAACATGTGCCCCTTGGCCCCTGTATGGAAAATGTCTGGTCTAAGACTTTCCTTGTTGCCCCATAGCAACTAATTTTGGTGCCCCTTTCTTTCAAATTTTTGTTGAAAAAAATAAAGTGGCGGCTGATTGGTTGCTATGGGCAAAAAAGTTTGACCAAGCAGTTTTCTTTCATAAACCCCCCGTGTTTTAAAAGTTTTTTTCAGAAGTCAGAAAAATTTCTATAGTTCTTGTAATATGAGCCCTGACTCCTTGTGCACGTAGCAATGATAACATAGAAAATAAGTGTCTGCTCAAGGGTAAAATTGAGCTAAAATGGAAACTTGCTTTAAATTGATTTAAATATATTGAGTCTGTTTTAAATTTTGAGAAGGAAATGTAATCAGGTGTCTCTGGAAATGTAACATTAGTAATGCTAAATGCGAGGGTTTTTATTGATAAAAGCAATAGTACCATATGTAAAAAATATATCTGAAAGCTTTATTGTCCTTCACACCAGGTTCTATGTCTAGAGTTAAGAAACGGCTCCTCAGAACCTTCATGGCTGATGATCATCAGACCACAGTGGCTTATTCAAAGAGGCTTGGTACTCCTCCATTGAGAGCATTTTTTCAGCACCTTAATTATGTCATGAGAATAGTTACATAGTTACATAGTACGGTTGAAAAAAGACATGTGTCCATCAAGTTCAACCAAGGGTGGGAAAAATGTGGGTGGAGGGAGGGAGACAAGCATTTCAAGCCCAGCCTCCCCACTGGTGAATGCCCTGAAACCCATAAGGCAAGAACCAATCTGCTCCAGGGGAGACCCCATCTCTAACCCCAGAGCCGCTACTAGTGAGGATCCAGAATTTTACATGGTTACATATGTATTAATATTCTTTAATTTCAGTTAGTTATCTAAGCCTTTTTTGAAACTCCCAACTGTTCCTGCTGTGACCAGCTCCTCAGGCAGGCTATTCCATAGATTTACAGTTCTTACAGTGAAGAACGCTTTTCTCTTCTGGAGATTGAGGGGGCTTACATGAAATAATTTTTCCCCATACTTTTTGTAGGGACAATTTATATATGTTTATATAAATTAATCATGTCCCCCTAAGCCATTTTTTTCCCCAAAACGAAATTAAGTTCAATTCTCCTAACCTTCCTCAAAAAACTAAGATGCTCCATTTCCTTATAAGTTTGGTTGCTCATTTTGCACTCACTCTAGCTCCATTGCATCTTTTCAATAACCTGGAGCCCAGAACTGAACAGCATATTCGAAGTGAGGTCGCACCAATGCTTTATACAGCGGTAGAATTACATCCATGTCCCGTGAGTCCATGCCTCTTAATACATGCCAATATCTTACTTGCCTTAGAGGCAGTGATTGAAAACTGCTTGCTGTTCTGTAGTCTATGATCACAAGAAAACTAGATCTTTGTTAACAAGCGATTCTCCAATTTTTTTCTCCCCCTAGAAAATATGATGCCTGCAGTTTATTTGTACCAGATGCAGGACCTTACATTTATCCACATTGAACTCATTTTCCAAGGGGGGATGCCAAACTCTCATTTGGTCCAGGTCTGCGTGCAATTTATGAGCATCTTCCTTTGATTGCACTATACTATATGGTAAAAAAAAAAAAAAAACATTTGGTTTTGCACATGAAAAAACTTTGTTTAAAAAAAGCACAAATGCACACTGGTGTGGCAGCAATACATATAGTTATTCAAATTCAAAAACAGTGGCACATTATGGACTAAAGAAACTATCAAAAAGGACATAGGAATTTTGGAAAAGCATTACTGCTAACTAGGATATATGGAAAAAATGAGGTTCTTTGTTCCACTTTGGCAGAACTGCTTAAGCCCACTTCCGAAACTTCACCGGGACCTCAGGCAAGTGAATAGGACCCAATAGAGGTAACGTTAGCGTAGGACCCACTTGCCTGAGGTCCCGGTGACGTTTCGGAAGTGGGCTTAAGCAGTTCTGGCCAGAAGTGTGAACAAAGAACCTCATTTTTTTCCATATATCCTAGTTAGCAGTAATGCTTTTTCCAAAATTCCTATGTCCTTTTTGATAGTTTCTTTAGTCCATGATGTGCCACTGTTTTTTGAATTTGAATGCACTATACTATATAGCTTGGTGTCATCTGCAAAAATAGAAACCATGCTATTGATCCCCTCCACTATATCATTAATAAATACATTAAATAAAAGATGACCCAATACTGAGCCCGGGGGCATACCAGTCCTAACCGTGGACGACTCAGAGTAGGAGTCATTTACCACCACTCTCTGAGTACGATCCGATAGCCAGTTTTGAATCCAATTACACACTGTTATTTCTAACCCAATGGATTCTAATTTACCCCACAAACGCCTATGAGGGACAGTGTCAAACGCCTTTGCAAAGTCTAAAAACACAATATCCACAACTGCCCCGCTATCGAGACTTCTACTCACCTCTTCATAGAAACAGATCAGGTTGGTCTGACAAAATCTTTCCTTAGTAAAACCATGCTGGCAATCACTTATAATATTGTATTCTGCCACATATTCCTGTATATAGTCCCTTTTGAGCCCCTCAAACATTTTTCCCACAACAGAGGTTAAACTTAACTGGTCTATAATTACCTTGGCAAGACTTGGGGCCTTTTTTGAAGATGGGAACTACATTTGCCTTGTGCCAGTCTCCTGGCACTATACCACTCACCAGAGAATCTCTAAATATCATATACAGGGCACACCGGCAACCGAGCTGAGCTCTTTAAGAACTCTTGGATGTATGCCATAAGGGTCTGGAGCCTTGTTCACATTCATATTATTTAACTTGGCTTGGACCCTTTCTACACTGAGCCAATTAATTATATCAGATGATGTATGAACAGTACTGGCACTGCCTACATCCACACTGGGCCTGTCCCCATCAGTTCTAGCACTGCTCCCATTAGTACTGACACCTACATCTGCACTGGGCCTGCGCCCATGAACTGCTTTCTCCTCGTTAGTATATACAGAGCAGAATAACCTATTTAGTACCTTTGCCTTCTCCTTATCCCCAGTGATCAGCTCCCTATTACAGTTTTTTTAAGGGTCCTACATGCTCTGACTTTGGCTTTTTGGCATTTATATGCGTAAAGACTTTCTTGGGGTTTGTTTCCTGTCCTTGGCCACCTACCTTTCATTTTGAATTTTAGCTGCATTGATCACTTTTTTACAGATTTTATTAAGCTCTTTGTAATTTTCAAAGGCTAATGCTGACCCCTCTGACTTATTTTTTTAAATGCCCTTTTTTATTATTTATTGCCCTTTTTCCAGAAGGTAGAAGCCATGTTGGATTTAGTTTTAATCGCCTATATTTGTTACCCATAGGAAAACATTTTGCTATAAATTTCCCCACAGTATATTTAAAACTCTCCCATTTGGCTTCTACATCACTATTTGCTAATAGCTGCTCCCAGTCTGTCCTATATTGCGTCTCTCAATAAGGGGAAACTGGCCCTTTTAAAATTAAATGTTTTTGCCCTCACAGCTATTTCTATTGATAAACACTCTTGATTTGTTAATGTTTGGATGGTCTTTAGGGACACTGGAAAGTTGTTCGAATGGTTAGGATCCCATAAGGGTTAACCCTAACTAACTATAGTCATCAGCTTCATTAATCCGTCATCTAAATCCTTATCTTCCTTATCTTAATAATTTTAATATTTTTTCCACTCACTCCCTCATCCTTTCCTTTTGTGTGTTCCTTAGTCTAGTCTTGTCATGTCATTATTCCTATTCTTTTTCTTTTTTAAGTTGTTGAAATTATAATGCTATGGCTATAATTGACATGTATGCATATGATATTGTATATGTAGCTACAAACATTCTGTTTATCCATTCTACTTCTTAACCCCTTATCAACATTTGACTTTATAATACTGGTAAAGGAGTATAGAGCAGCTCACATACTGAGCCAGCTCTATATGTGGAACGTGCCAGCTGATTATTACAGCTGACACCCACCACTAACAGCAGGGAATGAAGCCAGCTCTGATCACGCATTTAGATGCATCTGTGCACTGTTCCTTCCTCCGATGGGCCCCACCGATCAGTTATTATGGCAGTTAGAAGCCTAATGAAGCCGCCATGTAATCCTTCTATTACTTCCTGCCTAAGGCAGAAAGTAAAAGAGCCGTAAACTTGGTACACCATTCTGCATTTTCTGTATAAAGCATAAGGGTGTACAAGTGCCTCCCTAGTGGTCAAGTACCCTAAGGGGGCTGCAGGTTTAAGTAAAAAGGCAAAAAAGTTTTATTAGTATAAGAAATAAGAGTTTTGCTGCAATCTGTGCAAAACCGCCACAAATACAGAAAATCTGCACACCCCCTCCCCCCGGTCTCCCCTCCTCTCTCATTGCCCCCACACACATCTCAGCAGTTTCTGCATCCAGTATCATGGTTGTCCCTCAGACTGTTAGGTTGTCATGTGGTGATCTAACCACGTGGTGGGAGTTTTACAGTTACAAACCGACCCAATAAGCCATTTATTTGTATAGATGCATATAATGATTGCCAATCAAAAGCTAAAGATACAAAGATAAATCCAAAGAAGTCTAGAACATAAACAACAAAACATTATTGAGGCATGTTGCTGAAACCACGTTGCTCTGACTGCCTACGATGAGATACTCCAACAGTAGTCCACCAACATATATGAAACATAGTGACACTGAATCATATACCATGGTGAAATTACTCACACTGTGTGTAGCTGACAATACAAAAATAAATTGGACCCAAATGAATGTGGAGGAATTGCAATTTGATGCTCATGTTACAACCAAGTGAACTAAAACAAGAGACCATATTCTTCACACATATACTGCAGTTACTAGCTTCAGTTCCGAACTAAATTTTTTACCAGCATACAAAACAAGGACAACGCATGTGCCTCAGTGTTGTCCATTGAAATTGAAATCGCTGGTCTTTCATGAGTTTCCTGATTTGCAGTCCATTGAGTATTTCTGTAAACTCTCCCCTCTTCAATCCTTCCTGAATGCAGCAGCCAGACTCATCCTTCTTTCCAGCCGCTATACTGATGCCTCTACCCTGTGTCACTCACTGCACTGGTTGCCCATTCTGTACAGGATACAACATAAACTAATCACTCTTATCTATAAATCTCTCTACAGTGCTGCACCCCCATACATCTCCTCCCTCATCTCTGTTTACCACCCTACCCGGTGTCTCCGCACTGCTGATGATATCAGATTACATTCCTAAATCATCTGAACCTTCCATGCCCGTCAAGATTTCACACGTGCGGCACCAGTTTTCTGAAACAGGCTACCCTGTACAATCAGGCACTCACATAACCCTCATAGTTTTAAGTGTGCCCTGACAATAAATCTTCTTAGGCAGGCCTACCAAGATCCCTTATAACTAACCCTCCGCTTTCTGTCACTCACTTAATTTGGGCACATAAAGGCACTTATCTGTATATAGATGTACTCTCTGAAAATAGATGCACTTATCTGTATATAGATGTACTGCCTGGGTGCCCGGTTCATCCACTTTTTATGTAAACCACCGTATATTTATGAAACATGACTGGACCAATATATAAACCAAGCACTTTTCACCTTTCATCTCAACCCTAGTCCCCTATGGATTGTAAGCTCTTGCGAGCAGGGCCCTCACACCTTGTGTCTGATCTGCAAATAGCTTTTTATGTGTAATTTTTTTTTTTTGTCTGTACTTTTATCTTATACTCTAAATTGTAAAGTGCTGCGGAATTTGTTGACACCCCATCAATGAAGATTATCATTACTACATCTATTTTAATTTTCTTCATGCTCAGCACAGAGAATTTTCTACATATGTATCCGAAACACCTGCATAGGTGTTCCTCCTTCATAACCAACAAGTTAGAAAACCAGCTAAAAGGGGTTGTTCCATCTAGTTGTTTTCACTGTCACCGCCTCTTCAGGCTTACACTTCCCGTATCCGCCAATCAAAAAAGACTGTACCAAATAGCAAAAAATAAAACAACCACCTAGGTAAATGATAACAAAATACTGCAACGCCAAACAAAACTACATTTACCCAATATAATAAATATTTCTTTATTGAAAATAAATCAATGCAAATACAAAAATAAACAATAGTGGTGCAAAAGGCGATGTTATTGACGCCGTAATTGCGGGACGGATTTCGCCCGCAATTACGGCGTGTGTACGGGGCAGGGCGGGGGCGGCAGCTCACCGGCCCCATAGACAGCCATTATCCACAGCGCGTATCCCGCCGGAATAATGGCTGTCGGGGCGGGGAGCGGGGAGGAGAGACGGAATCCATAGTTCTCTATGAGAACTGTGGATTACCGTAATGTCTGGGACGGATTTCAGCCATATTGCAGCACAGTACGGCGTGCAATACGGCTGAAATCCGTGCCAGAAATAAGCCGTATGAACGAGGCCAAAAAGTGCCGAAAGTGCTACCCGTGATGAAGCATTCCTGCGAAACATGCATTGAGTCTTTTCAGCGTGCTATTTGGTCTGTATTATCCCATTATTAGGGCTTTATTTTGTATTGGTTATTTATACACATTGGTTTGATCATTTATATATTATTTATGTTACCTTGTTGGGGCATATGCATTTTTTGAATATGCAGTATTACTCTAAATCATGTGTACCATTTTTATTATTAATTTTTTTGTAATTCAGTTATTTTGATTTGGGATATACAGTCACCGGCCACTTTATTAGGTACACCATGCTAGTAACGGGTTGGACTCCCTTTTGCCTTCAGAACTGCCTCAATTCTTCGTGGCATAGATTCCACAAGGTGTTGCAACGATGCTCAATTGGTACCAAGGGGCCCAAAGAGTGCCAAGAAAATATTCCCCACACCATGACACCACACCACCCGCCTGAACCATTGATAAAAGGCAGGATGGATCCATGCTTTCATGATGTTGATGCCAAATTTCTGACCCTACCATCCGAATGTCGCAGCAGAAATCGAGACTCATCAGACCAGGCAACGTTTTTCAATCTTCTACTGTCCCAAATTTTGATGAGCTTGGCAAATTTGGAGCCTCAGTTTCCTGTTCTTAGCTGAAGGAGTGGCACCCGGTGTGGTCTTCTGCTGCTGTAGCCCATCTGCCTCAAAGTTCGCCGTACTGTGCGTTCAGAGATGCTCTTCTGCCTACCTTGGTTGTAACGGGTGGCTATTTGAGTCACTGTTGCCTTTCTATCAGCTCGAACCAGTCTGCCCATTCTCCTTTGACCTCTGGCATCAACAAGGCATTTCCGCCCACAGGACTGCCGCTCACTAGATGTTTTTTCTTTTTCGGCTCATTCTCTGTAAACCCTAGAGATGGTTGTGCGTGAAATCCCAGGAGTATCAGCAGTTTCTGAAATACTCAGACCAGCCCTTCTGGCACCAAAACATGCCACGTTCAAAGGCACTCAAATCACCTTTCTTCCCCTTACTGATGCTCGGTTTGAACTGCAGGAGATTGTCTTGACCATGTCTACATGCCTAAATGCACTGAGTTGCCGCAATGTGATTGGCTGATTAGAAATTAAGTGTTAACGAGCAGTTGGACAGGTGTACCTAATAAAGTGGCCGGTGAGTGTACTTACCTGTAGTACTTTAGGAACTTTTTTGCACCACTATTGTTTATTTTTATATTTGCATTAATTTATTTTCAATAAAGAAATATTTATTTTATTGGGTAAATGTAGTTTTGTTTGGCATTACACTTCCCGTGCAGACTGTGGGCAGTTATACAGCTATAACACTTTCCTTCTCTCTTCAATGCCTTTGCAATTTGTTTTATCAAACTAAGTTTGATGTGCAGTGCTGGCAATAGGATTTTTTCTATGTCAACCAACTGTTCTGTGATCATTTTTTCCCAGTTTTGTCTTAGAGGCCACTGTTTTCTCACCCAATATTAATCATTATCTCTACTATTCCCAACATCAACAGAACATCAGCAAAATCATAACTTTAATGTATACAAACAGCAAATAAATCCTGGCAGGAAACTAAAGAAATCATAAGAACCATAGGTAATGACTAGGGATGAGCGATATTATCTCCAAAAGTTGAAATCGGCACAGTTTTTAGGCTTATCAGAAATTTCCGATCACGCGATGGTTTAGGTGACAATCATACAGATAATATATTACTATTGCGCCATTTTCAGCGTTTCTGTCATTTTGGCGGACCAACCAATCAGCTCCGAGGATAGAGGGGGGTGAGGAGGATGTACAACGTCACCACTTTGCAGTGTATGGATCTCATTGGCTGTAAAAATCACGTGACCTCGTTTTATCTATACAACTGCATTTCCTGTTTGAGCTCAGACTCTGTCTATCATACTTCACAGCAGGACGTGTCTGTCTGTGTTTAAACCAATAGCTGTTCTAACAGCTCTGATAGATAGTCTCTTATAATACAAGAAACCATCCACCTACCTACAGCTTAGAATAGAGTTAGATTAGAGACTTTCACTTCTTATTTAGTTAGAGAAAGTTTTAAGGATATCTGTTGGGGGTGGTTCGGGAGGGGGGTTGGCAGAAGTAGAGGCATTTGAAAGGAAGATATTTTGCAGCTCAGTGTGTTCTGTGATCTTCAATTGAAAAAGAATTGTTTTTTGCCACTTTTTTGGCCAGCAGACCTCTAATAGGAGTTGAAATTGTCCCTGTGTTTTCAGTTCTATTGCAATCACTGCGTGTCAGTGTTTCCAAAAACCGGCATAACTTTTCCCTATAACTTTTAAATAGTTTTATTGAAGTCCGTGTGTCTGTTTGGCGCAAAGAGCTCAGTTGTACACATATTGTGTTATACATATTTGATAGTAAATTACGCCTGTAGTCAGTGGTGCGAAGGCTGCCATATTAATCCATATAACATTTAAATACTCTTATTGCAGTCCGTGCGCCTGTTTGGTGCAAATAGCTCAGTTGTACACATTTTGTGTTATACATATTTGATAGTAAATTACGGCTTGTGGTCAGTGGTACGAAGGCCGCCATATTAATCCAAATACTGCTCCAAAGACTACTTTCTTCCGGCTATTTTTAATCTATGGGTCATGTAGATTTAAGGGTCATGCTGCGGTCCAGGACAGGGATAGTCTATGTCCAGTTCCACTAAAATGGTGGTTGAAAGACTCCTTTTTCAGGCACTTTTTAATCAGTGGGTCATGCGGGTTTTGGGGTCATGCTGCGGTCCAGGACAGGCATAGTCATTATCCAGTTAAACTAAAATGGTGGTTCAAAAACTCCTTTATCTGGCACTTTTTAGTCTGGGGGTCATGTGGGTTTTGGGGTCAGGCTGCGGTCCAGGACAGGGATAGTCTATGTCCAGTTCACTAAAATGGTGGTTCAAATAATACTGCCTTCTGGCACTTTTTAATTTGTGGGTCATGCAGATTTAAGGGTCATGCTGTGGTACAAGACAGGGATAGTGAATAGTCTGTCAGTTTTTTTCTGTGACTCTTGTTGCCTAATTGTCTTGCCTAAGATGTAGCAGGTATCCAGTTTACTGTTGTGGATGTTAACTCCAGCTTCTCCACCCCTGTTTGGGTGTAAGAATAAAGCTGTTATTCCTCTCCCATAGACTTTAATGGTCATCGACGATTATCTATTATCGGCTATTGGTATGAAAATTGACAATATCTACTATTGATCAGATAACGATAGTTGACACAATCGCTCATCACTAGTAATGATGACATAAGCAATATCTCAAAAACATCTCCTAGAACTAAATGAATTGTATTTCAGAGTCAGCAGCACAAAAATACCCAAGAGAAGATCTAAAATTCCAGGCACCATGAAAAAGTATTTAGGGCGACATGTATGAAACTTGGCGCTGACATGCCAGTTTTAAATCGATTTAGGAGTGTAGAATGCGACAGTAAGTTTGAACCTGTCATATGTGTGTTCATAAATCTGATGTGTGGTATACTTTGCATAGCATAACATTTCTTTGGCGCATATCTTTGGTGCATAGCATATCTTTGATGCATAGCATATCTTGACTGCATTCAAAAGTTCCATGCCTAGTGCAAGTTTTGGAGTTTTCATCTGTTCATGCATCCATAGAACAGTTTGTTACATAATAAACCCATCCATACATACATCCATACAACAGTTTTTTGGCACCAGATATGCCAAAAAAAATGACCAGCCCCATTCATACATGTTGCCATTAGTTTCTCCTTAGTGGTAGAAACTCAAAAGGGGGGATGTTTCTTTTTAGATAAATGCACCATGTCGGAATGAGCAGACTTATTTGCCTTGGTCACTGCACTGAAAATTGAATACATGCTAACAGGCTCGTGGGAAAAGAAACTCCGTCTCAGGAGTCTGGTAGGTGGTGATTAATGCTTGAACATGTGATATTAGTTTTCAGATACCTGAATACTGCAATTTGTAGGGATACCAGACATAAATTGTCCCCCCCCCATAGATTTTGAAATGACAAAAGGCTAAGATGACAATAAGTATCAAAATGTAAAATAATTGTCATATAAAGATTGTTCATTATGTAATTGTGTAATCCTGTACTGGCTCAGTTTATTAGAAGTAATTTTTTAATACCACCCTCTGTGACATGCTGTCATTTCTGTGTGAATGCATCTAGACGTGCAGTCAGGTTTACTCCAGGACACGTCTTCCCCTTGGATTACATATACCCTGTTTATTATGAGTTGGGTAGGATCTTGTCATTGATCTGACAAAGCTGTCAGTAGAATAGTTCTCTGCTGCCAGAGACGCTTGTTTAAACTTACTTTTACTTTCAAACAACACTCAATTATTTTTTGACCGGTCTTTCAATCATGGATACTGTGACTTACGCTTAGTTAAGCTATTATTATAGATGGCAAAGATTTCATTGCTTCACAGACCAAAAGTTCTTTTGTATTATTTTGTATAAGTGAAGTTGGGGGAGGCAAAGCTACAAACATAGCGGTAATTACTGGCATAAACTGTATTCCTGGGGAAAAACAACAAAACTGTTTCCTGCAGTACAAATCAGTAAAAAAGCCAAAAGATGAAAAGGAATGAGAAAATTCAGTTTTTTATATCATTTTAGGTCACAGATGAAAATGTTGGTACATGATAAACAAATGGAATTTAACAAATAAAAAAAAATATATATTTTTTTGTAACATAATTTGCTATGGTCCTGAGTACCTCCATGTTTTAAGGTGCCTTGATGGGAATTTTTTTTTTTTTATTAGGTTATGTTCATTGAGGGCGACATGTATGAGTGAAGCTGTAACATTTTTCTTCTCCAAAAAACTGTTGTAGCCCTGTCCTGTATATGATATGAAGTGTCATACTCCAAACTTTTGCGCATTGTGTGCTAGACTCAACACTTTTGAATGCACGAAAGATGTGGGGGCCTGACATACCAGATTAATAGGATTAGACACATTTAAGAATGTGTAAAGCTAAAAGTAGGCACAACTGATAGAGATACACAAAGAGACAGACAAGTGAAGCCCTGACACTGGTCCCGACCTCTGTCCATGCCTTTTGGGGAACCTGACTCCTTACTATGTTGGTCCCAACCTGAAGACTGATGACTGCTCTGAGCCAAGTGGAACACAGATGAAGGCAAACAAACATGCAGCAAACAAGAGAAGTCGGGCAGGCCAAGTCTGTAACAAATGGGCAGTGCAGTACAAGGATGTGAGACAAAAGAATAACCAGGAACCAGGCAAGAGTCAAAGAGCACAGAAAGTCAAATGAGAGTACAGGCGAACTATAGGGAAAGAGAACCATATAGCAGGCAAGGAGGACAGGAAGGTGAGACTATAAATAGGGAAGGGGAAGAAGGAGAGCAGAAGTGATAGGAAGAAGGAATCACCAAGAGAAGAAGTTAACCCCAATAGTGCTGGAAGATTTCTGGCCACGGGCGTTGGCCAGAAAGCAATTAGGCATACAGAGTTTGCAAACAGCGTTCACACTAGAAGAAATGTAGAGGCCGAAACTGCAGTTATGGTCACAGCAGCCATGGCCGGTGACTAGAGGCAGATGCAGAGGGTCTATTTGGCATGAACGTGACAACAACACTGACAGTCCAAGACAGACCAAGTTAAAAGTGATCTGATTGAGGCCAAAGTTGTCATAGACAAACTAGATTTCCCACTAGGACAAAAAAATATAAATTTCTTAACTAATACCACTAAAATAATAAAAACTAAGGGCCTCATGTATGAAAACTGTCTAGGCTGTCTAGGTCTAAGACTTTCTTTGTTGCCCATAGCAACCAATCAGAGAGCACTTTTCATTTAATATAGTGCTCTGTAAAAATAAAAGGGGTGCTCTGATTGGTTTCTATGGGCAGCAAACGTTCATTCATATCCCCCTAATTTATGATAACTATCAAACTATATAAGATTAAATAATATAAAATAAATATTAAATTCTATAAAATGAATATTAAATTATAGAATATCCAACAAATATAAAAATATCTCCTATAAAATTTATATAAAATTATATAATCTCAAATGAATATTAAATTAAATAATATAAATTTATTAAACCAATATAGCACCTACCATAAACCCCATTCTCAACTGAGTGTTTACATAGTTAGCGTAGTATTATCAGTGATTATAAACACACAACAGGCGGGAAATAAAGGAAAAGGAGTTAGAATAACATGTCAGTGAATAGAAACTATGGTAGTGATCTTGGTACACCACAAGTCTCAGTGAAACCCTTCGTGTGCTGGCTTTTGCCATATGTAGCATAAAGGCTGACCCAGTGATCTACATTTTGATGAATGAAAATTAACGTGCAATATAAAAGTTTAAATAAAGACTTTAAGTAAAAAAAAAAAATGAAAAATATAAAAATCAGAGCAAAATTGTGTGGTCTTAATAACATAATTTTTCATTAGAATTTCAACGCAAAGAATTGCACTTGTCCTCATAGAGAAGTGCAGAAGCTTCTAAACATCAGTCATACTGTTAAATATTTCTCTTTCTACTACATCACTATGCTCTCCCTGTGTCAGTCTCAATTTTTGCTTAGAATGTTGCAAGAGATAAGCACCTATTACTGTCACTCATACTTAAGAATTGTGACATTTGTATTCTGTTACTTCTCTTTTCTATAGAGACTAGTGAAATTCATTGACTTGATTTTCTATTGAAAAATGTATTGTTAATAATCCAATTTTGTTCTGTTTTTTTTGTCTTTACTACATTAAATGCAATACATTTTAATTAGATGGGGATCAGTGTTAAAATATAAATTTGCTGCTCTCAGACTCTAAATACGTCAATATCTGGCACACCACAAGCATCTCTGGGACCTGTTGTGAACCAAGCAGGATCACTACCATAGTTTCTATTCACTGACATGTTAATCTAATGGCTTTTCTTTTATTTCTAGCCTGATGAGATGTGTTTGTAATCACTGATAATACTATGATAACAGGATTTATGGTAGATGCTGTATTGGTTTTCTAATTTTATATTATTTCAATGATTATTAATTTTATAATATGTAATTAACTATTCATTTTATATTTATTTTTTTTTAAATAGATTATATAATTTAATATTTTATTTTATAGTTAAATCATTTAGTTGTTTATAGTTTGATAATTAACATTAGCTAGCATGGCCCAAGCTGCCAGAGTTTCTGTACCATTGCGCTTACAATGCAGCATATTTAGGTTTCACTCCAACATTACCCTGCGATCCACCTACGATGTGCAAAATGTATGAACCGCACAAGGACAGGTTCATACATACTGGCGCATTCTACACTGCTCTAAGGCTATTTAGAACTGGCCTGTCTGTGCCAAGTTCACACATGTCGCCCTGAGTTTTTTCACATGGATTCCAAGTTAGAATGTAAATGAAAATCATGTGCCATCACTTTCAATGGGAATCAATGCTGTAACTCACATGATGACCTATGGCACAGATTTTTCCTGATACAGACTTGAAATCCAAGATTCAGATAAATGTTACTTCTTTGACATGGAATCCTGTTGGAGTCCATGTTGTGTTGAGCATAGATGCCAATTAAACACATTGAAATTGGACTAATTCACATCCAAAACCAAAGCAAAATCTACAGCATACAAGCTATAAATCTGCAGCAGAGATCTGAAGTTTGCATCAGACTTCAGCTGCAGATTTTTTCAAAGGGAAAAATTTGTCATGTGAACATACCATTTCAAATTATATCTAATGTGTGGAGATTCACTGTGCAGTGTGATATTGTGTTATATTAATACAGTGATTTAGTGTGTTCCCCTATCTTACAGGGAATCTGTCGATTTTTTTTGTTTTTTTTTGTTTTACTTATTAAAACAAGACACTGATACATTTTCTTTCTTCTTAGCCGTTTTTATTTTCTGATTGTAGATTTCTTAATTCAGTCATCTGTATATGAACGTGGGGACAGCATTTCCTGCACTGCTTTTAGCAACATGTAGAGAGATGCTTTACAGCAGCTTCATGCACATTAAGAGCCTGTGGACTGGTTCACAGGCTTTTATGTGCATTAAGCTGTTTTCTATAGGAGGGTTTTCTTGGCATTCTCTGTGACCTAGGAAGAAATCACTGTATAAGGAGGGGGAGAGGGGGAACTGTGACTATCTCCCATTGTGACTTGTGGAACCTGTGTTATCTGTACACATTGGTGTCTCCTTTCAGTGTAACCCTGCTTTTACTGATAATGAGGAGACTACTGAAAATCTCTCTCTACAGAGCAGGAAGTGTCAGAATATTACTAGGCCTAGTGGGCAAAGTGAAAACTGAAGAATTTAAAAAAAATATTGAAAGTGCTATGGAAAATTAAAAAAAAAAAAAAAACATGACCAGAAATTCTTAAATGTTTTTAACATAAAAAAGATTAAACAATAAGAATTTTTTTTTTTAAGACAAAGTTTTCCTTTAAAAAATTCTTGAAGGACTGTGCAAGTTTCCAATTTGGGATCTTTTACACTACTCATTTTTTTGAGCACTTTTTTAAACAAGGGCCTAACTTCCCTACGTCTATTTTTCCCACATGGCAGAAATTTTTTCAGAAATTTTTTGACTTTAAAAAAATTACTATCCTTTTGAATTTAAGTTTTTTTGGGAGCAGGCACAAAATTAGGGAAGAATTTTTTTTTAAAATGGGTAAGCAACACAAGAAAATTTTTGAAAACAAATCTGCTCTGTGTAAATATACCAAAAGAGTCTCTCAAGTAGACTCATTGCGGTTCATGATTGGAGGCCCCAACGGGGATCCCCCCCTTCCACCCCATTTTTAATTTGGTTTTATAAAAACCCGCACAGGAATTTTCCTTTCACAAAAACAAGTTTTGAGAACCCACTAAAAAAAATTGTCCCTAACTAGGGCGGGCATATAAATTGGGGCAGTGCCTTTTTTTTGTATGCTTTTTAACCCAAAATTGTTTTTAACCCGTTTTCCTATAGGAAAATAAAGAACCAGGGGTGCACCAAAAAATTTTTTTGCAATCTGCACCAAGGGGGCACGACTCCTTAAATGTGACAAGGGTGCCGGGGCATGTCAAAGGGCCAAAAATCGTACAATGCCCCAAAAATTTAACAAGGTTTTGGCGCAAAAACTGTTGTAAAAAAATGCAAAACCAGTTTCAAAGAGGCATAGCTGAAACTACTTGGGGTGTAGCATGGGACGCATTTCTAAAGTGCTGTGAGACACTTTCATACAAACTGTCGGATCGTACACTACAAACAGAGGTAAAAAAGGGGAAATTGGGCACCAGGTTTTGACAAGTCTTTCTCCCTAGGTTTTTCCCTCCCCTCAGCTTTTTTTAAGGGTTTGCGATTTTCCCGTGCAATTTTCGGGCAGGGGCCCAAAAGCCAAAGACTGATAATTTTTAGCTCTGGGTAACTTCCCTTTAGCTGACTTGTAATAGGGGGCCTAAATGATGGGAAAAGGGGTTATGAAAAAACAAAACCCACTGTATAAAAAGGGTATATTTTCCAATTTTATTAAGCCCGCATTGTTTTTTGTCATGGAAAGGGGGCTTCTAGGAAAAAAAGAAAAACTCACATGCGGGTAAGACACATTGTTTTAAATGCTGATTTTAAACCTTTTATGTCATTTTTACTCCAGACCTTTGACAGAATGGGGCAAGGCTGGGTCCCAGACATTTTCTGTAAAGATTAATGGTTTCCATTAAAAAAATTTAAAAACAGAGACTGAGAAAAACAACCTCAGTTTTTAACGTTTAAAACCCCAGCATGGGGTTAAAAAAACCCTTCCCCCCAGCTGGGGGTTAAAACCCTTCCAGAGACCAAAAAGCTCTTAAATAAGCCAAAAAATTGGGAAAAAACAAAAATAAAATTTTGGGAAAGGTCCCTTTTCTTTGCCATAAGGGGGTAAAAACTAAAATTTAAAGAAATGGGGAAAACCCATGAAAAATTTTAACAATGCTTAAAATTGGGAAGAAGGGGAAAAAAAAAAAGAAGCAAGGAAACCCGAGGAGGACATCCCCAATTTTGACCTTTTTTTTTCTCTTAAAAAGAAAGAAACCCCTGGGCAATAAAAAAAAGGGTTTTTGGGGAAGAAGCAACAATAAAAGTTTACATAATTGTGAGTCTTGCAGAGAATGGCTACACATTATTAACAAGTACAGTATATAATTAAGATTATTATACAGAACACAGAATAGAAAATATTTTCCTGTCTCCAATACAATACAGATAATGAATAGTTTTGTGCTCTATTCCTCATCCCCATTGACAGAAGTAAAATGGAATCTAAATTTAGGGTTATTTTTAGAAAACTCTTTCTCATGACAATGTCTAATGAAATTTAAACTTTAAGAGACTTACTGGAAGAGAAACTTTGGAAAACCTATAAAACGTGATGAATTTTTGTAGAGCACCGTATGTGGTTATATGCACTATTATGTGTAACTAATAATATTGCACAGTACAATTGTCATTTTCAGTAACTATTTGAATGGAATTTTTTTTGTTTTTATGTAGAAATTTGGTAGACATTTGTGTGATGTTGCATAATAGTTCCACGAGGCACCATAATATGACATGTCATGGAGCATGCCACAATAATACCTACACATGTTTATAGAAAATGAGAGGTGCAGTAAAGGCCGTAAGAAGTGTACGGATGCAGTATTACAAATCCTTAAAACAATGCTATATAATACAGCCATGGGGATGAGAAATCAAAGGGGTTTTCTGTCTTCGACATTATGGCATATTGATAGGATATGCCATAAATGTGTGATAAGTGTGGGTCACACTACTAGAACAAGCCCCCAAAGTTCTTAGTGTAGAACAGAGAGATGGATGCACAAGTGTCAATGGGATTTGCCATGAAACAGACAAAAAGTGCCATTGAGTCGCTGCCATCTCTCCATTCTTACTGGCCATGTTGTTCACGATCACCTAAGCTGGAAATGGGAATACTATTTAAGGTGTTGAAAATATATTTTTCCGCTATTAGGGTGATATTATAGACAGCAATTTTCTTTTTAAACACCACTTAAGTTTTTAATGTGTTTTTTGTTTTTTCAACCAAACCCAGATTCGAATCTAGCAGGTAGTGGAAGCATAAATCTTTCCTTTATAAAGTACTTCCCATTCCTTTTGAATCCATTCCTGACTTTGGATCAGAAACTGAATGGAAAACTGCCACAAAAACTTTGAGTGTAAAGCCACTGTTAAACCAAGATAGGAAATTACTGCAACTCTATGCCTAAAAATCCACATATTTCAGCCACTGGTGACCATGAGGGAATGTCCTGGGGATGAATGATATGTACTTGTTAAAAGAGTGTTCCAATGTTTTAAACTACTTTTTAGCTATTCTGGCATAACAGAAAAAATAGAAAGTAGAAGAAAAACTTGTCTTTTAAACATGCTTGTTCTAACACCATTACTGGTCCCAATAATTTCAGCCAATGAAGTCATGTTTATTCTTCATGTGACTCTTACAGAAATTTGTCAGGTATCTTCCATGGAAAATTAAAAAAAAATAAATTTCACTGATAAATTATCTGTGGTTAAAGTATAACTTTTAATTCTACATATAAAACATACCTTTCCATAAACATATGTCCCATGATAGCATTGTCCAGAATGGTTAACATCATCAACTGATGTAGGGGACATAGGGCAACATGTATGAATCCTGCCACTGACAGGCCAGTTCTAAATAACTTTTAGACAGTGTAGAATGCACCAAAATGTATGAACCTGTTCTTCTGGAGTTCATACATATAAGCGCATTGTAGTTCCACTTTGACAACTCAGGCAGACTACTTTTAACCTGGTCTGGCTGTTCTAAATGTAATGCGCCTAGGTTTGGCATTCCATATTCATAAATTTGTCTAATCATACAAATGTGGTGCAACACGCCCCCAGAACGCCCCCAATCTTTGGTGCATTAAAAAGTGTCTTTGGCGCATTACAAAGGCACAAATTTTGGAGTGTGCCTGTTCATACATTCTTTTGGCTCAAAGTACACCAGAAACCTGGCGCAGCCCTGTTCATACATGTCGCCCATAGTTTTTGTAGGGAATAAGCACAAAAATATGGTCACTCACGGTTTGTTGTCCAGTGATTCACCAGGTTATGTTTCAATTCTTGTACATGTCCATTTCTTCTTGGATTATCACTGGCGTATTCTAGGCTTTTGCTAGAGAAAATAGAAAGCAAAAGCTTGTGGATCTACTGTAACTGTCCCTTACAGGTCCCCAGTAAGAACATTAGGTTGATTACGGAGTAGTCGCCCAGACAAGGGCAGCCCCAGTCCCTAGTAGTCACTATTCAGACCCTGTATCATTTATAGACATACAATTACAAACCCCCAAAAAGATTATCCTATATCCCGACACTTTTCCCCCCTTTATTAAAGGCTAGAGGTGTTTATCTGAGGATAAAGCTTGGCAGGATTAGAAAATGGGTGGGAAGAGACTTAACTAAATTTCTTATCCCAGTGCAAAAGTCCCCAACTAAGACCAAATACTGCAGTAGTCTAACAAAATAGGTCTAAGCTGCAATGACCTTAATCTGTGCCACAATGGACTGGTATGGAGGCCACCCCTGGATCTATAGGTGTTATTCTTCATGTGACCTAGTAGCTATTTCCAGGCTGCAGCAGTCTTTTCCAGGATGCAACATCTGCACAATATGCACTAGATACGACACTTTTGAATGCAACAAGGATGCCGGGGCGTGTCACGCCAAAGTTGTACAATGCACCAAAAATGCACCAAAGTTTGGCGCAAAACTGTTGTATAAATGCATACCAGTTTCAAAGAGGCATAGCTGAAAATACTTGTGGTGTAGAACAGGACACATTTCTTAAGTTCTGTGAGACACTTTCATACAAACTGTCGGATCATATACTATTAAAAACAGAGGTAGAACTGGTGATTCGTACATGTACTCCCTAGGTGTTTTCACTCCTCTCAGCTTCTTTAGGTTTGCATTTCCTGTGCAGGTTGCGGGCAGGTCTACAGCAATGACTGATATTTCAGCTCTGCTAGCTTCTCCTTTTAGCTGAGCTTGTAATAGGGACATACTGATGGAGGTGTTATGAAAAACAATCACACTGTCTAAGCATCATATCTTGCCATATATGGAAGCCAGCAGAGCTGTATTTGTCATGGAGGAGGATTCCCCAGTTCCCAATAAGAACATTAGGTTGATTATGGAGTAGTCGCCCCGACAAGGGTGGCCCAGTCCCTAGTACTCTCTATTCAGAACCTGTATAATTTATAGACTTACAATTACAAAGCCCAGAGACGATTATCCTATATAAACCGATGCGTAATCCCTCCCCCTCCCCCCGTATCAAAGGCAAGAGGGGTTTATCAGAGGATAAAGCTTGGCAGGATAAGAAAATGGGTGGGAAGAGACTTAACTAAGTTTCTTATCCCAGTGCAAAAGTCCCCAAGACCGAATACTGCAGTAGTCTAACAAAATAGGTCTAAGCTACAATGAGCTTAATCTGTGCCACAATGGACTGGCATGGAGACCACCCCTGGATATATAGCTGTTATTCTTCATGTGACCTTGTAGCTATTTCCAGGCTGCAGCAGTCTTTTCCAGGATATACAGCATGTGATTGGCCTGTGTAAGACCTGTGATTGGCTGCAGCGTCATGTGAGTGCCCCCCTATCTTTTCCCTAGGTTTTCTACAGCTTCGCTGTGGTATACATCAAGATGCCATCTTTCCTGGTATCGCAACACATACCTGCAATGGAGTCAAAATCAAGATGTGAAACCACATTGGTGTTGATAGTACATTATTTTCAAATATGATGCATATTTATCACATCAGAACTGATATACTCATCTTCTGTTACATTTAGGAAACACACACCCAACTATACTATTATATTATTTTATATTGCATAGTGAAGAGCTAATAAAAGATGTAAACTGCTATCATGTAAAAAATGTTCATGGTGCAATATCTAGAAAACGTCTTTGAAGTGCTAATAAATTACAGGTAGAAGTTTAACACACAGCAAATATGCCTGTCGGACTGTCTTCTCATGATCACTGGTGACAGTTGTAATAAATGTCCTCTCCTGCCATTGTCCTGAGCTTGCAATAGAAAAGAGCAAATAGTGAGTGCAGTGCAGAACACTCCTTTCCATTGGGTCATTGCTGGTTCTTGCTTTTCCAGTTCTGCTTGGCTGTGTGTGGCTGTTCCCTATAATAGCCGTTGTTACCTGATCCCTTGCATGTAAGCATAGTTCTGCACGAATGAAGAGCAAATCAAGGATCAGTCACAAGTGCACCATTGTACTACCTCTAATTAGAGAGTCTTCTCCACCTTTATGTCACAACAGAAGGCAAACTTGAAAAATGACTTGTGCTTTATTTGCGTACCAGAAGCCGATAAGTTAATAAAAACTTGTCTTCCACAAAATGAACAAACACAAACTGAGAACTGAGCAGTGCCCCAATGTCAGGACCAATAAAACCTATCATTGTTTACTTGTAAAGGAGGGTTTACAACGTAAATCTCAAGGTTTCACGTTCATAGTCATTGCAAGCGGTAACTGTCCTATAGCAACAAAGTACAAAATGTTCTAACCGGCACATTAACTAAGAATAACAGGAACATATGGATTTGTGCTGTCAGCTAGTTACGTGTTATCAGCGCCCGGGCATTTCACTATTTTATGTTTAGTAGACTAGATAGAAGTGTTTGGTAATAAACAACATTTACATCTTTATGTTTCTTAGATATTGCCAAAAATATACATTTGTTAAGGTGTTTTAATTTAAAGGGAACCCATCACATTGAGCATGTGATCTGCCCTGCCAGCAGCAGGTTTTAAAGTGAGAAGCTAAGCAGAATGATATACTGTATAGTTTTGTGGAAAAAGATTCAGCAGAACTTTTTAATTATTAATTTAAATTTGTACTTATTTTTGCTTAAAGAGCCCAATGGGCAGTCTTATCAGTCGCTGACAGCCAAGGCTATTTCTAGGCTAAATCACACCACCATTAACCAGTTCCCTACCGTGCCCCTCTTTACCATCCTTCCTGACCAGGCCATTTTCATTTTCTACATTTTTAAAGTTTTTTTTTTAATATGTAAAGCTTCATTTTTCTGTAACTTTTACATTTTTTTAATAATATCGTAAAAATTGGTGAATTTAAAAATTCTGTTTTTCACATTTATCTTTTTATTTTAACAGCATATGTGGTGCTAAAATAAGTTTTGTAATTGTGTCACTTTTCCATCACAGACATTCATATATAGGTAATATATAGTTTTAGAGTTGTTAGGGGAGAGGTGGGGATAAAAGTTGGGGTTTGGGTTATCAGTAATATTTTTTTCTTACTTTATACTTTTGTGTTTTTATTTTATTTATTTTACATATTGGTCCGTCCATAAGCTCAGAAATAGACCTTTAGCTAGCATTTTTCCATAACATTTCTTTTTTTAATTTTTTTTCTCAATTCCCCTCAAATTGGGGCTGATATATTAACCCCAATTACAGGGGAAATACAACATCCAGCACTAGCTGCAGAGCTGAACTGGGTCTGATGATATTCAGCAGCTTCTGCAGAAACCGAGCCCTAGCAAACATATGACCACTGGAGCTAAGAAGTATCATACCTTGAATAAGGCTATTTTGCTGAAACGCGGCGTTTTGTGTTTATGCCATCGTTCCGTCATGCAGGTATCCACTTGGGATTTTTAAGACGTGTAAATACGATGTCTTAAAGTTGAACGAATGCTGCATTTGGAATCACAGAGTGTTGCATATTCCTTTTTTGCATTGAACTTTGAAAGGTGGAGGCTGCTGACAATCCGTTGCACCTGCTTCAAGGAGGACACCTTGCTCCAGGAATATCGGTGAGCTGATCTCATATGTCTTATTACTTACTTATTGAGCGTTGTATATACAATGATTGAGAAGGCAGTGACGGTAGTAAACTGACAGCCTCCTCTCACAGCTGTACAGTTAATGTGCTGCTGCAAACTCTCAAAGTCAAGTGAGTCTTCAGGCTGCCAGCAGTAGTATGTGCTGAAACTAGGCAAGTCCACCCATAGAGATGGCCCTGCTGACAGCCTTCCTTATATGCGGGTGCATACAGAGAAGGCTGTCAATCACTGGTAAGTCCGCCAATTGGTCTTCTTGACCAAAAATAGGTACAAATTTAAACAGATGAATTACAACTTCTACTGAATCTTTCACCACATTATTATATATATTACACCCGATCCGTCTGCAACAAACTCACTGCTGTTCATGACCTGTTTCTCTCCAACTCCCTCAACCTGCTAGCCCTCACAGAAATATGGCTGCAGCACTCTGACACCGCTTCCCTTGCCGCTCTCACCTATGGCAGCCTACACTTCACCCACACCCCCCAGACCTGAGAACAGGCCGGGTGGAGGAGTTTGCATACTTCTCTCTCCACACTGCACTTACCAGGTCCTTCCTCCTGCACCCTCACTCACTTTCCCCCTCCTTTGAGGTCCACACCTCAGCCCTCTCTTTCAGCCATTTTCCGCTCAGACTCGCGGTTCTGTACAGACCCCCCGGCTCACCCCGCCAGTTTCTGGATCATTTTGCTGCCTGGCTCCCTCACTTCCTCTCTACTGAAATACCCACTCTCATCATGGGTGATTTCAACATCCCCATTGATGACCCCATGTCTCCCTCTGCCTCTCAGATCCTTTCACTAACCTCTTCTCTAGGCCTCTCGCAGTTTACTAACTCTCCCACCCACAAGGATGGGAACTCTCTGGATCTGGTTTTCTGTAGCCGTTCCTCAATCTCTAACTTTAATAATTCTCCTTACACTCTCTCTGATCACAATCTTATTTCCTTCACTATTACTAATTCTCACCCATCTCTGGACACACTTGCCTGTCTCCCATTCAGAAATATCCACTCCATGAACACTCAGGAATTCACAGACGCCATACAGTCCTCACTGCCCCCAATCTCCTCCCTCTCCTGCCCTGACCTGGCGTCCAAACAATATAATGAAACTCTCTCCACCACCCTGGACACATTGGCACTGCTCACACACCGCACCACCAGAGTCAGACACCCACAGCCATGGCACACGCCTAAAACTCGCCATCTGCAGCGATGTTCCAGATGTGCGGAGCGCCTGTGAAGAAAGTCGAAGCTACCTGCAGACTTTCTTCACTACAAATTTATGCTCAGGACTTATCAAACTGCCCTTCACAGCGCCAAACAAAAATATTTCACCTCCATCATCACAACCTTACACAACAACCCTAAACGCCTGTTTGACACCATCCTCTCCCTTCTCAGGCCTAAAGCTCAGGCCTCGGTCTCTGACCTCCGTGCTGAAGACCTGGCCACTCACTTCAAAGAGAAAATTGACAAAATCCGGCAAAACATCTCATCTCAAACCCCAAGCAGCAGCCATCTGGTCCCTCCCCGCACATCCCCCAGCCTACTCTCAGATCTTGACCCGACGACAGAAGAAGAAGTGTCCAGGCTTCTGCTGTCTGCGCGCCCCACCACCTGCTCTAGTGACCCCATTCCCTCCCACCTCGTCCAGTCTGTTTCTCCAGCTATCATCTCTCACATAACTGGAATCTATAACCTCTCTCTCTCCACTGGGATCTTTCCATCCTCCTTTAAACATGCTGTTATAACTCCCTTACTGAAAAAGCCCACTCTGGACCCATCCTGCGCTGATAACTACCAACCAGTCTCTAACCTGCCCTTCATCTCCAAACTCCTGGAATGCTTGGTCTACTCTCGACTAAACCGCTATCTCTCCGCTAACTCTCTTCTCGATCCTCTACAATCAGGTTTCCGCACCCTACACTCCACAGAAACTGCTCTAACTAAAGTCTCCAATGATCTCCTCACTGCTAAATCTCAGGGCAACTACTCATTGTTGCTTCTTCTAGATCTCTCTGCAGCCTTTGACACTGTTGATCACCAACTTCTCCTCAGCATGCTCAGCACCATTGGCCTCAGGACACCGCTCTCTCTTGGTTCTCATCTTACCTTTCTAACCGCTCCTTCAGTGTCTCATTTGCAGGTTCTACCTCCTCTCCTCTTCCTCTTGCTGTCGGGGTTCCTCAGGGATCCATTCTTGGTCCTCTCCTCTTCTCAATCTATACAGCCCCCATTGGACAAACCATCAGCAGATTTGGCTTCCAGTACCATCTCTACGCTGATGACACCCAATTATACACCTCCTTCCGAGACATCACTCCTGCTCTGCTATGAAACACCAGGGACTGCCTGTCCGCTGTCTCTGACATCATGTCCTCCCTGTATCTTAAACTAAACCTCACTAAAACTGAACTTCTAGTCATCCCACCATCTACTAACAGACCTTACCCTGCCCTTTCTGTCTCAGTGTGTGGCACCACCATAACTCCTAGGCAGCAGGCCCGCTGTCTTGGGGTTATACTAGATTCCGATCTGTCTTTCATCCCCTATATCCAATCCCTTGCCTGCTCCTGTCACCTGCACCTCAAGAACATCTCCAGAATCCGTCTTTTTCTCACTGTGGAAACAACTAAAACTCTCATTGTTGCTCTTATTCATTCTCGTCTCGACTACTGTAACTCCTTGCTTATCGGTCTCCCTCTCTGCAAACTCTCCCCTCTCCAATCTGTCCAGAATGCAGCAGCCAGGCTTGTCTTTCTTTCCAGCCGCTATACTGATGCCTCTACCCTGTGTCAGTCACTGCACTGGTTGCCTATCCAGTACAGGATACAACATAAACTCATCACTCTCACTCATAAAGCTCTCCACAACGCTGCTCCTCCCTACATCTCCTCCCTCATCTCTGTCTACCACCCTACCCGCTCTCTCCGCTCTGCTGATGATATCAGGTTACACTCATCAATCATCCGAACCTCCCATGCCCATCTCCAAGACTTCACACGTGCGGCACCAGTTCTCTGGAACATGCTAGTGCGGGCGATCAGGCACACTCAGAACTCTCATAGCTTTAAAAGGGCCCTGAGAATACAACATCTCACTCTGGCCAACCCGAAACCCTAATGCTACCCACCCCTCCCCCCACACTCCCTTGCGCACTCATCTCATCTTCTGCACTTAACTGTATATAGATGTTCTGTTTGGGTGGCAGGTTCATCTGAATTCTACGTATAACAACCCCATATTTATGTCACATGGCTGGACCATTGTAAATCTAGCACTTCTTACCCTTCGTCTCACCCATACACCCTAATAGATTGTAAGCTCTTGCCAACAGGGCCCTCTCACCTTGTGTCTCACCTGTAAGTAGCTTTTCATTGTGCAATGAATTTCTTTTGTCTGTACCTACACCCTCCAAATTGTAAAGTGCTGCGGAATAAAATAAAGATTATTATTATTATTTATATATCAGTCTGCTCAGCTTCTCTCACTCTCAAACCTGTTGCTGGCAGATCAGATAGCATGTGTGACAGGTTCCTTCTAAAGAGGACCTGTCACATTTCCAGACATGTCTGGTTTAGTAGATACTCATGTGCCCTGTGAAATTACAATTCTGAAGTATCTTCTCTTATAACTCTGTGTTGTGCAGTTCCTCTGTTATTGTTTCAAGAAATATATTACTGAATCTGTCAGATGGGTGTTACCAGTTGTTGGGGGTGTGTCCCTGCATAGTTTGACAATGTTCAATCAGTGCTGACAGAGTCAGTGTAAGTAGGGGCAACACCCAGCTGATTTGGTAATAATTTCTAGAAGATATAGCACAACACTGTAATGTGTTTCCTGATCTGAAAAAAAGATAAATGGTTATGAACCCCAATGGGGACAGTGACTGATGTGACAGATGAGAATCTCTGTACAGTGCTGCAGATATTATTGACACTTATAAGCAACCTGAATAAATGGATAGAAAATAATTTCATTTTATAGTATTTTTTCATGTTTCAGTGTACTTAAATGATTTAAAAGCAGATGTATGCTTTTCGTCACTAGTTTACATTTCATAAAGCATGTCAGAAGATACGTCTGTGAGGGTTCGAGGCACTAGTATTTTTTAACCTATCTTTATGAGGAGTGAGGTAAAGGTGCACATACACCTTGGATTTTATATGGCTACGTGACTTAAAGGATTGCTTGGCATGTCTATCTGCATCATTAATAGATTATCCTCCAATGTTTTGACTGAAGTGTTGGTTTTGTCACAATTGCTACTGCATTCCTTGTCCATCACTTGTGTCTTACAACACATTCTTACTAGTGGGGCTCTCATTCCTGTCTGTGTGATAGACTACCAAGAAAAGAAGGTCACTTGTACAATATGTGGTCATAAAGTGTCACAAGTGCTTGATACTGGCACTCTATTACTGGGAAAACTAACACATAACAAAACCGTCAAACCTTACTTGCACTTACAACTGTCACATGTACAGTATCTCACAAGAGTGAGTACACCCCTCACATTTTTGTAAATATTTTTTTATGTGACAATACCAAAGATATGACACTTTGATACAATGTAAAGTAGTCAGTGTACGGCTTGGATAACAGTGTCAATTTGGTGTGCCCTCAAAATAATAACACACAGCCATCAATGTCTAAACTGCTGGCAACAAAATTGAGTATACCCCTAAGTGAAAATGGACAAATTATGCCCAATTTGCTATTTTCCCTACACAGTGTCATGTGAATCATTAGTTTTACCAGGCTCATATGTGAATGGGGAGCAGATGCATAAAATGTGGTGTTACCTCTCTTACACTCTCTTATACTAGTCACTGAAAGTTCAACATAGCACCTCATGACAAAGAACTGTCTGCTCTACATAAAGATGGCATAGGCTATAAGAAGACTGACAACACCCTAAAACTGAGCTGCAGAAAAGTAGCCCAAGACCATACAGCACTGTAACAAGATAGGCTCCACTCAGAACAGGCTTCGCCATGGTTGACCAAGGAAGTTGAGTGCACATGCTCAGCGTCATATCCATAGATTGTCTTTTCAAAACAGACATATGAGTGCTGCCAGTATTGCTGCGAAGGTTAACGGGGTGGGAGGCCAGCCTGTCAGTGCTCAGACCATATGTTGTACACTGCATCAAATTGGTCTGCATGGCTGTCATCGCAGAAGGAAGTATCTTCGAAAGATGTTTGCTGAAGACAAACAGACTAAGGGCATGGATTACTGGAACCATGTCCTGTGGTCTGATGAGACAAAGATAAACTTAATTTGTTCAAATGGTGTCAAGTGTGTGTGGTGGCAACCAGGTGAGGACTAGAAAGACAAGTGTGTCTTGCCTACAGTCAAGCATGGTGGTGGGAGTTTCATGGTTTGGGCTGCATTAGTTCTGCTGGCTATGTGGAGCTACAGATCATTGAGTGAACTATAAATGCCAACACATACTGTGACATACTGAAACAGAGAATGATCTCCTCCTTTCGGAAACTGGGCCACAGGGCAGTATTCCAACATGATAATGACCCCAAACACAACTTCAATGACTACTGCCTTGCTAAAGAAAATGAGGGAATGGGTGCTGGACTGGCCATTCATGTCTCCAGAGCTAAACCTTATTCAGCATCTGTGGGGACTTCTTAAACAGAAGTGCAAGTTCTTTAACATCCACCATCTCCGCGAGGGATGAGTGGAAGAGGATTCCAGTGGCTGCAACCTGTGAAGCTCTAGTGAACTCCATGCCTAAGAGAGTTAAGGCAGTGCTGGAAAATATTGGAGGCCACACAAAATATTCAAACTTTGGGCACAAATTGACAGTTTTTACTTAGGGTTGTACTTACTTTTGTTGCCAAGTTGTGCGCTGACTACTTAACTTTGTATCAAAGTGTAATATCTTCAGTGTTGTCCCATTAATAGATATATTACAATATTTACAAAAATGTGAGGGGTGTACTCACTTTTGTGAGACACTGTAAATGGTACGGAAGCTTTATGGTGGCTCATATAGACCCATGTATATTTTTTGGAGGAAAAACTCTGTACATACAACATCTAATGGAGCATGTAATCCATAGAGAGTTTATGTGCTTCTATCCGTATGCTCCTGTAACAAATCAGTGAGATAACCCATGCACTTCTCTTGCTGCCTATTTTGATCCCTCCCCCTTAAAATGAAGCAGTAATATTGCTCTAGTCATGAGGCCTTAGAGTAGTAAATTGTAAAATGGCATGCCACTTGTAAACACTTCTGTAGTGAAGTTAGACAAGTATAATGATCCTCATGTAGGCTGATGCAGTTACATGGAGCTACGTTGCATCTTTACATGCAATTTTACTACCATATGACCTTGCAATAAACTAATTTTAATTTATCTGTATACTGATGTATGTTGTGTAGACTATGGGGCACATTTAATAAAATGGGTGCTCTTATCACAGACATTTATGGCACATCAATAGTATATGCTATAAATATCTTATACATGCCGGTTGCACCTCTGGGGCCTGCACCTATCCCTTTGAATTTCTCTATGCAGAATGGAGAGATGGCAGTGTACATGCAACACGTTCATTCATTTCAATGGGAGTTTCAAGTACAAATAAGGGCTGCGCTCCACTGTACTCAAAACCTTAACGTGGATTTGGCCAGAAGTGACATCAGATAAAAGAGATGTCGGTACAACTGTGCCATGGGACTGAAAGCAATTGGAAGCAGGTAAGTTAACTAATTCAAAACCAGTAAAAAAAAAAAAACCTAAGCTTTACCCTAAACCCAGTATAAAGTCAGGGTGGCAGCTAAGGTTGACTTTTTGGTGATGAATTGAATCACTCATATTGGGGTTAAATTTAACAATGACTCAAGCACAATACTAATAATTATCCCTTTTCTTTGTAAGTCATTGTTAGGTGATTGTGCCAAGTTTGTAATGGTTTTCAACCTTTCATGTTTCGGCCAAAAAAGTGCAGTAAGGGTGCGTTTACACAGCAAAGACCAAATACCGATCAGATTTCCCAACCGGTAGTCTTTTTTTGTCACACAGGGGGGGTTGGCTATTCTCGCGGTTTGTTACGGTATCTAGCTGCCACTTTGCACCACATGTTCATCTTTCTGCTGAAAACCAGGCAGATTAAAGAATGAAAACGTCAGTTCTAATCTTTTTTGTACTGCCGGCGGTATAAAAAAAACATCCGTCGGAAAATCCGTGCAGTGGGGACTGCTGCATGGATTTTCTATTGAAGTCTACGGGAGAGCGTTGCTTGTAAAACCACAAACCGTCTGAAAAAGCGACCAAAAAACTGTGCCGTGGGGACAAGCCCTAAAAGTGCAGCAGGGTAGTAGCATTGGACACTTCTTCCATATCATCATGGCACCAGCACGGCCAAGCACATTTTTTAAGAGGTATTTCCATTAGGAGGGGTGTGCCTGTTGGATCTTTGACTCTTCATCATTTATGTAGATATTACAGAATAGTATAGGGAGCAGAAAGTAACCATTTATTTCAGTGCTTCTTAATAAATGTGGCACATTTTATTCCAGCATATTTAAGAGCTGGGTTGGCATATAAAATGCTGGCTTTAATAAACGTTCCCCATGATGTAAAGTTATCTTTAAAAGGGGGTTCCGGGACTGATCAATGTCCGTTTGTCCATCAGGGTATGAATAAAAATAGAAGAGAAGACTCATACTTACCTCCTAGATGCTCCCGTTAACTCACAGCTTTCGGTACGTTTAACCAGGAAGTAAGCAGTGAACGTCTTTCACGTGACAGGTGCATCCAATCAAAGGCCACAACGTCACACGCACGTGACCTCTCGGACCTGTAATTGGCTGCACCTGTCACAAGTTTGCTGAAGATTCACTGCTTCAGCCCGGGATGAATGCATCGGCAGCTGGGAGGGAACGGGAGCATCCGGAAGGAAAGTATGAGTCTTCTCTTCTATTTTTACTCATACCCCTATGGACAGATGAGCATTGATCAGTCCCAGAAGACCCCTTTAAGGTTGAATACAGAACCAATGGTACATTGTGTGGATAACAGAGTGTTAACTCTGGTTTTAAGGATGATTTGTTTCAGACTGGTGCAGTAGGTTCTGAAATTTAGAAATTTTCCTAAATCCCTTCATCTGAACATCCTACTAACATAGTTTTAGGTGAATATTAGCTACATGAAAGATTTGTTAAACATTAACCTGGCAATACTTAATCAGGTGTTTCTATTCTCCACTGCACTTTGTACCCTTGACTAATTTTCGTCATTCACAAGACAAGCTTTTCTCACGTAGCCTGCTCTTGTATACTGACAGTCCTCTATTCTGCCCTGTTCCTGATTAAGTCAACCTGATCTAAAATGTCATGAACAGCTCAATAGCTACAAAAGAACATACTGTATATATTTATGAAGTCAAATACAATCTAGATACAGCACGCTTTAGATATTATGAGCTAAACAGGGCAGAATTATAGAAAAATGGGGCAATAGCTATGGATCTCCTTCACATAGTTGCATAGTTGAAAAAAGACATATGTCACAAAAGTTTAACCAAGGGTGGGCTGAAGATGTGGATGAAGGGAGGGATATAGGTAAATTTGAAAAAAAAATTTCTCCTGTTGATTCAGAATATGGAATCTATAAGGCATGAACCAAGGCACCCTAAAAGAAATATTTTACTTTTTATCACAAATTGCTATCAGACTGTAACTTTATACAGCTAATGTGGGTTGCAAAAATATTCATACCCATTCAACTGTTTCTTATTTTTAACCCCTTAATGCACTTGACGTTCCTGTACATCATGGGGCAGTGTCTGCCCGCACAATTGCTGCAGGAGTCTGGCAGTGATAGACAGCCGGGCTCCTGCAGTTGCAGTCTGGAGTTGAGATAACTCCATTCCAGGCCGTTTAACCCCTTAGTGTGGTGAACCAGAGTAGCAGAGGGAGTAGAGGAAAAGGCCGGAGGCAGCCCTTGGTAGAGGCTAATACTCTGGTCACAGCGGTCACAGTGGATAACGCTGTATAAGCAGGTAGGGTTAACAGTAGCAATCATCCAAGGCCTCTTTACTTTCTTTAGCAAGTTGTTATACACATGGCAGTGGGCATTGATGTTACAATACTGTCCTTAGAGTTGCAGCCACTCTGTAAACTGAGGCAGGATGATGTTCCTAAACCCAGTCCTTCACATAGCTACCTCTCTATCGCTCCACTCCCATGCGGCCAGGAAGATAGAGGTTAAAAGCCGACCTCCGAGCCCAGAGGCAGTAAAGCCTTCGTAAGGGTAGCATGATGGAATGTTCTTCTGACAGCTGCAGATGATGCCACTGATACCCTGAAGGTGGATATCAGAGTACTAACACAGTAGAAAAGACAGGCTACTCCCCAGTGGGGATAGACAAGCTCTCCAAGAGAGAGATCCATAAACTAAATTTACCTTAGCTTATTAAACTTTCTAATCTACCCCAACCTGGTGTTGTCATGGTTTTTCCCACCAAAGTCTTAAAGGGATTTTGCCACGATCTCATTTCATACCTCCTGCATCCAGCTCTTCAGCTCTGTATGCTCAGAAGGGGGCGTGTGTAATTTGTTTGAATTTCATATCATGTGACCTTACAGGATGACATCACCAGGCCTTTCCTCTCTTTAGTCAAAGAAAGGTCTGTTTATGTGTAGAACTGTAAGTAACTACATTGTATCTCAGAGGTAAAACTTTTGCCTCCAGACAAGGGTCCTCGGTTCAAATCCCTGCAGGAACCAAACCCATGGATTTTATTTCTCTTTATCAATGCACAAACCTCATTGAGGTTTCTTTTTTATTTATTTGCACTGTTTGACTAATTACTAAGGAGTACAGAGGACAGGAGTAGAATGACAGCACCTGGGTTTGAACACTCAGTAGCTGCCTGAGAGGAGAGGTGATGTCTGAGCATGTGCAACCAGGACTGAGAAGCTCTCAGCCCTGGTCGTATCCCCTGGAGATGAGCTGTAAACAATGGATTCCTAAAGGAGCAGCTAACACAAAAACGGTCCAGAATTTTTAATAATGGTGAATGGTGAAAATGTTTATTATTTAATTTACAAACTTCCCACATCAGTTTTACTTCGTAAAATTTTGAAACTTCACCTCTTCTTTGCTTTAATTTCTGTGAAACACCTAAAGGGGTAACACATTTTGTAAGTGTTGTTTTGAATACTATAATGGGTGCAGTTTCTTAGATGGTGTCATTTATGGGGACATTTAAAATATAGGCCCTTCAAAGCCAAATCAGAACTGGACTCGTCCCCAAAAAAATCTGTGTTTCTTGAAAATGTTAAAATTTGCTTCTAAATTTAAGAGACCCCTAATGTCCTAAAAAAATTGAAGGGTGTTTAAAAATGATGCGAACATAAAATAGACATATGGTAGATGTTCATTATTTACTATTTTGTTTAATATGACTAACATCTTACACACATACATTATTAAACTTTGTAAATGGAAAAATTTTCACAACATTTTGATATTTTTTCACAAATAAACAAGGATTGTATCGACCAATGTTAGTTGCTTACTTAAAGCACAATGTGTCATTCTTAAAATCACATAGATAGGTAAAAGCATTAAAGAGTTATTCCCAAAAAGGGGCTTTGTCTTAAAGTCCAAAACAGCTTAAATATTACAGCCACGAACATTCACATGACAGGTGCAGCCAATCACAGGCCACTGCGGTCACTTGCATGTGAGATTATGGACTGTGATTGGCTGCACCTGCCACGTGAATGATGAACATTCATAGCTACAACTGGGATCACCAGGGATGTCAGCACAACAGAACAACAGGAGGTAAGTATAATTAATTTCTTCTATTTTTCATCATGCCCTGACAGACGAACAAGCGTTTTGAACTGCCGGAACAACTCTTCAAATGTATTGTATTGATATTTTATCTTATAGTGCGACACAATGCAGCAAGCATTTGTGAAGTGTAAAGAGAATTTGTCACATAATCTCCAAAAAATTGGGAATCTCGCAAGAGAACAGAAAGTGACTTTTGATCACTATATTTACTATTTTGCCGTAGGCAAACTTAAACTCTATCAGTTCTCTATCTGTTAAACACTAAAACGTAACTTTTATTATATATAACTCTTAACCTCTATACACACTATTTAAAAACCTGATCTACACCTCATCATTTAACCCTTTTTGCTTATCAAAGAGGGAATAACACCCTATCTATTATCAAGTCTGGTGGAGCACCACCTATTAACAGGAGAGCCTTATATCTATAGCAAATAAGTAACTCCAGTAAGGGATCCCAAGCATACACCTGGGCAGTCGTCCCCAATCTCATGGACACAGAAACAAATAAGGCCCCCTTGTGACACCCTGCAGCAGGTGACACTTGTAGACAGAGGTGAGAAATCACAATTTAAAACGTCATATTGACTCGCCGACATGTTTCGCCAGCTAACCTGGCTTCATCAAGGCTTAGAGGTCCGATCACATTGTGGTCTGAGCTCATTCCTTTTATATCGTGTTAGGTAAACACCCATTTCAGGTGCTCACAATTAGCCATCAGAGAATCCACATAAAAACCCATCTCCCCTTCCGCTCTCCTGCATGCACACTCATAATATGTCCTGCTAAAATTGCCACCATGCTCTCATGAGCCAACAAACTTCAGACAAATTCACCATCTCCTTAATGGGCTTGCGCCCCATCTCACCGTACTGCCCGCGCCAATGCACTGCACCAACAGACACCTCAGCCCTGACTGTGATGGGCTTCCGTCTCACTTCTCTCATATTATTGCAACTGCGTGGCTCACCTAGAATGAACTAAGCAGAATAGGTGTCACATAACACAGCACACTACCAACTTTATCAACTCCCATCAGCCCCTTCTCTTCAATGTCTAATATGCATATTCATTGGGAATATCAATTCCATTGTACAATAGACTATTGTCATATTATCTTCCCATAAAGCACTTCTCCTATATATCTAATATGCATATTCATTTTAATAGAGCTGCAGGCCCCATTAAATACATGTTCCATTGTACTGTATAGTATTGTCTCAAGACTATTTTCATAAACCACTTGTCTTTTACATGTAATATTCATACTCATTTTAATAATGCTGTAGGCTCTATGGCTAGCCCTCCCTCCCACAGTTTGACCTCACAACTTCCCCATTGAAGATTCTCTCTTACGGCTCACAGCTAGCCACCCAATTCACCACGTCACAATGGGAGCATGCAAAAATATGGGAGCATGCAAAATATATCAGTATCTTCAACCGCCACTGCATCCAGTTGCATCCACTTCGCACTAGATCAGCGCTGCAAGCAGAAACAATAAATCTATACATAGATGAGTACATACATCAATAGGTACCAATCCACTCCCGGGCCGCAGCTCGCCACAACAATGCGAGCGCACATCCCTTGCAAAAGCAATATACATGCATCCCTAATTTGTTAAATAGAAACCGTGGCCTCACGTGATGAATACCTATCATCATTACAGGACCCAGGGAAAATGAGGAAAAACGTAGAGGCAGAGGGGGAGGGGCGCGAGGGAGATGGAAGGGAGGAAAAAAAAAAAACATGTGTGAACTCTGATGCTTCCATAGTCATATATTCAACTGTGCTATATCCACTTGACCGTACTTAATCACATATATCATGTTTCTTCAAAAATTATTATATAGGGAATCAGCAAGATCAAATAAATGCCGAAAATGAAAAGACTTCATTTAGGCCTTTAGGTTTCAATGTATTGAGTCTGTATATCCATCTTGCCTCCGTCTGCAACAAAACTACATCAAGATCGCCCTTTCTTACCCCTAGCTTTTTCACACAGATGCCCCAAAGTTTTATTTCGCCATTATGTACTTCCAAAATGTGTCTCGCTAGGGGGGTATCACCTCTACTTCTAATAGCACTCAGATGTTTCGAGATCCGACGACGAAACTCCTGTATGGTTTTCCCACATAGATCTTGGGGCAGGTACACATAGCCCCATAAATCACCCCTCTGGTTTTACAATTGATGAATTGTCTTATCTCAAATCTTCTCTTATCAATGGGATTAACAAAATCTTTAGTTTTCCATATGAATGGACAAAATGAACAGTTGCCACAGGGATATGAGCCTACCACCGGGGACTGTAACCATGTTTTTTTGCCATCTCCCTCAAAATAACTATGCACAAATTCATCCCTAAGATTTTTTCCTCTTCTATAAGTGACACTAGGGTATTTAGGAATCACCTCAGAGAATATTGGATCTGCCTTCAGAATGTGCCAATGTCTTCTAAGTATAGCTCTCATTTCATTAGCTCTATCATCAAAGGTACCTATACAACGAATTAAATCAGTTTTTTCTTTCTTCTTTTTTACTGATTAATAAATGTCCTCTGTCACTGGTCAAAGCCCTATTAAACGCCTTCCTCAAACATTTTTTTGGGGTAACCCCTTGCCTGAAAACGTGCATTTAACTTTATACATTCTTCATTGAAATCCTCTAATGTGGAACAGTTTCTACGAGCCCTCAGAAATTGGCCTATGGGAATCCCCTTTTTTTGAGAAGGTGGATGCCAGCTAGAAAATGTAACAAACTATTAGTAGCCGTATTTTTCCGAAATATCTTTGTCTGAATCTGCTTATTTTCATCCAACATAATTTCAAGATCCAAAAAATTAATTTTCTCCCGATGAATTTCAAACGTGAATTTCATCCCAAGTTCATTATCATTGAGTCTAGATACATAATCCTTGAAAATGTTTTCACTACCATCCCAAAAAATCAGAATATCATCAATATCATTTTCTCTCCCTTCCATCTCCCTCGCGCCCCTCCCCCTCTGCCTCTACGTTTTTCATCATTTTCCCTGGGTCCTGTAATGATGATAGGTATTCATCACGTGAGGCCACGGTTTCTATTTAACAAATTAGGGATGCATGTATATTGCTTTTGCAAGGGATGTGCGCTCGCATTGTTGTGGCGAGCTGCGGCCCCGGGAGTGGATGGTGACCTATTGATGTGTGTACTCATCTATGTATAGATTTATTGTTTCTGCTTGCAGCGCTGATCCAGTGCGAAGTGGATGCAACGGCGGTTGAAGATACTGATATATTTTGCATGCTCCCATATTTTTGCATGCTCCCATTGTGACGTGGTGAATTGGGTGGCTAGCTGTGAGCCGTAAGAGAGAGTCTTCAATGGGGAAGTTGTGAGGTCAAACTGTGAGAGGGAGGGCTAGCTATAGAGCCTACAGCATTAATAAAATGAATATGAATATTACATGTAAAAGACAAGTGGTTTATAAAAATAGTCTTGAGACAATATTATACAGTACAATGGAACAATGTATTTAATGGGGCCTGCAGCTCTATTAAAATTAATATGCATATAATATATATAGTAGAAGTGCTATATGGGAAGATAATATGACAATAGACTATTGTACAATGGAATTGATATTACCAATGAATATGCATATTAGACATTGAAGAGAAGGGGCTGATGGGAGTTGATAAAGTTGGTAGTGTGCTGTGTTATGTGACACCTATTCTGCTTAGTTCATTCTAGGTGAGCCACGCAGTTGCAATATATGAGAGAAGTGAGACGGAAGCCCATCACAGTCAGGGCTGACGTGTCTGTTGGTGCAGTGCATTGGCGCGGGCAGTACTGTAAGATGGGGCGCTAGACAGTTATGGAGATGGTGAATTTATCTGAAGTTTGTTTGCTCATGAGAGCATGGTGGCAGCTTTAGCAGGACATGTTATGAGTATGCTTGCAGGAGAGCGGAAGGGGGAGTGGGTTTTATGTGGATTCTCTGATGGCTAATTGGTGAGCACCTGAAATGGGTGTTTACCTAACACAATATAAAAGGAAGTGAGCTCAGACCACATGTGATCGGACCTCTAAGCCTTGATGAAGCCAGATTAGCTGGCAAAACATGTTGGCGAGGTCAGATATGACGTTTTAAATTGTGATTTCTCACCTCTGTCTACAAGTGTCACCTGCTGCAGGGGTGTCACAAGGGGGCCTTATTTGTTCTGTGTCCATGAGATTGGGGACGACTGCCCAGGTTGTAGGCTTGGGATCCCTTACTGGAGTTAGTAATTTGCTATAGATATAAGGCTCTCCTGTTAATAGGTGGTGCTCCACCAGACTTGATAATAGAGAGGGAGTCATTCCCTCTTCCAGAAGCAAAAAGGGTTAAATGATGAGGTGAGAGATCAGGTTTTTAAATAGTGTGTATAGAGGTTAAGAGTTATATATAATAAAAGTTACGTTTTTAGTGTTTAACAGATAGAGAACTGATAGAGTTTAAGTTTGCCTACGGCAAAATAGTAAATATAGTGTAAAGAGAATGACCCGTCAATACTTTGTAGGACAACCTTTAGTTACAATGTAATCTGTTGGGATATGTGTCTATCAGCTTTGCACATCTAGAGGCTGGAATTTTTTAGCATTTTTCTTAGAATGTCCAGCAAACGTTTGTGAACAGCAGTTTTCATGTCATGCCACAGATTGTCAATGAGATTTAGGTCTTGACTGTGACTAGACCATTTTAACACATCAATATGCTTTGATGTAAACCCTTCCACTGTAGCTTTGACTGTACGTTTAGGATCATTGTCCTGTTGTAAGGTGAACCTCTGCCTCATTCTCAAGTCTTTTGCCCTGAAATTATCTCCATCATCCTATCAACTCTGAGCAGCTTCCATACCCTGTGATGTGCAGTATTGGCTTTCCTCCACACATAAAGTTTGGCATTTAGGCCAAAAAGTTCACTTTTTGTCTTATCTGACCAGAGCACCTTCTTCTACATGCTTGCTGTATCCCCTGCAAACTGCAATTGAGATTTCTTATGGCTTGCTTTCAGCAAGGGCTTACTTTTTGCCACTCTTCCATAAATGCTAGATTTGTTGAGTACACGACTAATAGTTGTCCTGTGGACAGATTCTTCCACCTAAGCTGTAGATCTCTGGTCCTCTTGACTGCTTCTATAATTAGTGTTCTCCTTAGCTGGGCTGTCAGTTAAAGGAGAGGCCATGTGTTGGTAGGTTAGAAGTTGTACCATTCTCCTTCCATTTATGGATAATGGATTGAACAGTGCTCCGTTAGATTCTCAGATTATGGGCTATTTTCTTAAAGCCTAATCCTGCTATACACTTTACCACAACATTTCCTGAGCTGTCTGGTGTGTTCCTTGGTTTTCATGATGCTGATTGTGCACTAATGTTTTTTAAAAAAAAAACCTCTGAGACCTTCACTCAGGGTGCTTTCACACAGCGCAGTTTTGGTGCAGTTTTAACTGTGCTCCAATTAAACTGCCTTTATTACCAGCAAGCTTTTTGCACTTATCTAAACTGTTTGGAAAGTGAGTAATCATTAGTGTGTTTGTACCCACAAGACTTCACACACAGTCATTGATTACTTACTTAAAACACCTTTCTGAACAATTTAGACAACTGGAAGAAGCTTGTGGTAATAAAGGCAGTTTATTGGAGCGCAGTTAAAACTGCACCAAAACTGCGCTGTGTGAAAGCAGCCTAAACAGCTGTAGTTATACTGAGAATAAATTACATACAGATGTACTCTATTTACTAATTAGGTGACTTATAAGGCTGCTTTCACACAGAGCATTTTTGGTTACTTTTTTGGATGCATTTTTTGTGCAGAAAGGCACTGCAGTTAATGCTGTACATTTCTGCACAAAAAGCATGTAAAAAAGCACCAAAAACCGCATCAAAAAATGCTCTGTGTGAAGGCACCCTAAAGGCATTTGGTCAATTGGATTTTATTTAGTGGTATCTCAGTACAGGGTATGGAATAGATATGCATGCCACATTTTTCATTTTTTTAATTTGCAAACATTTGGAAATGCATGTATCATTCTCTTAACACTTCACAAATACTTATTACTTTGTATTGCTCTGTCACATAAAATATCACTAAAATACATTTAAGTTTGTGGCTGTAACATTTAAAAATGAGGAACAGTTTAAGGGATATGAATACTTTTCTAACCCACTGTGCATAAGTATTAATATTATTCAGTAATAAGTAGTTATCTAAGCCTTTCTTGAAGCCCTCAACTGTATTTGCTGTGACCAGATTCTGGGGCAGCTATCCACAGATTTACAGTTCTTATAGTGAAGAGAGCATCTTCCCCCTGGAGATTTAATTTTTTTTTCTCCTTTGTAGTAAATGGAGTCTGTCAGGTTCCGTTGGTGTCCATTGTAAAACAGGTCTGGTTCCACCTCTGCAACGAAGGTTCTGAATAGAACCTCTGATGCAGATGTGAACCAAGCCTTACACCATTACATCCTTTCTATGAACTGGTGCTCAGAACTGCATATTTCAAATGAAGCTGCAGCAATGCTTTGTACAGTGGCAATATTACATTTCTGTCCTGCAAATCCATGCCCTTTTTAATATGCAACAATATCCTGCTGGCCTTAGAGGCTTCTGATTAACATTGAATGTTGTATAGTCTATGATCAGCAAGAACACCCAGATCTTTCTCAGCAGGTTTTTCTCCCCACAGGGTATATATATGATGCATGCAGAAAATTAGTACTCCGATTCATAACTGTACATTTATCCACTTTGAACCTGATTAGCAAAGTGGATGCCCAAACGCTCAATTTGTCCAAATCTGCTTGGAATTTATAAACTTCTTGCATAAATTGCACTACACTAAATAGCTTGATATCAACTGCAAAAATAGAAACATTGCTAGTAGTTCCATCCCTGATATCATTAATAAATAAATTGAGTATTAAACCTTTGGGTGCACTGCTTGCTACAGGGGACCATTCAGAGTAGGAAACATTTAACACTCAATGAGAACTATGAATTACCATAATTGCGGGCCGAATTTCGAGCATATTTCTGAGCAATTACGTGCCGAAATATGCCCCACAATTACACTGTGTAAACATATCCTAAGTGTTAAAAGTAATCAGTAATTCTACTGACCTAAACTGTACTGCCATCAACATAAGGATAGGAGCTATCAGCAATCTCTCTGTCTTTGTGGTGAGCCTGTACTTAAAGATTTTTCTCTTATGTGACCAGATATTTGGAACCTGCAGACTATCATCACTCCTTATCTCCAGACAATCACATGTGGAATCAATAATAATACTTTTAACTGGACAGTTTCAAAGTGAATGCTATTGACAAGTGGAACATCGAAAACGCAAACCCCCACGTGTACCCATCAATCATCTGGGCAGGCTGATACGTGTCAAATAGGTTTTATAAACTGTACAGCAAAAAAGACAAATTATGGCATATATGTAGTACTGGTAATGTTAAAACTAATGATAATAATGTATTCTATTCCATTTCATTTCTACTTATTTTCTACTTGTGGTCTCATTCTATCATTACTGCACTTAAGACCCGCTAGTTGCTAGATGAGGTTAGACCAGAGAAGTCAACCTATATGCACCCACACACACACAAAAAAAAGAAAAGTGTCAGCACACAGAAAATTATATCACATTGGGTGAGCCCACCTATAATATCAATGTGACCTTTGTGACAAGATGATATCCTACATTAAGCCATGTACAATTGGAGAGTTATTTCTCTTTTTTGAGCTTAGGCCTACAAAGTGAACTCAGAAAAAGGTAGCAATCAGCTTTATTCCATGTATTTGAGTAAGGTTGGCACATCATGGTAAGTGGGATCACACAAGTTGATCAAACTGTACACCTAGAACCTTAAATGTATAAACACAGGAAATATAGTTATAATGCAATCAGGCCCCAAGTAGGTAGGTTTGTAGGTGCCAGGTAGGTAGACTGTAGTTAGGCCCCAGGTATTTAGGTTGTAGATTGGCACCAGATAGGTAGGCCATAGATATGTAGGTAGACTGGCGCTAAGTAAGTAGGCAGGCAATAGTTAGGCCCTAGATAAGTAGGTAGATTGCCCTTAAGTAGGCAGGCAGTAGTTAGGCCCCAGAAAGGTAAGTAGATTGTCCCTGGGTAGGTAGGCAGTAGTTAGGCCCCAGGTAGGTAGATTGCCTCTAGGTAGGCAGGTAGATTGACTGTAGGTAGGTAGGCAGTAGTTAAGTCCGAGGTAACAAGGTAGATTGTCCCGAAGGTAGGTAGGTAGAAAGGTAGGCAGTAGTTAGAACCATGGTAGGTAGGTAGATTGCCTCTAAGTAGATTGCCCCAATGTAGGTAGGTAGATTGCCCCCAGGTAGGTAGGTAGACAATACTTAGGCCAATGGTAGTTAGGTATATTGCCTGTAGGTAGGAAGGTAGGTAGGTAAGCAGTGGTTAGGTAGGTAGATATCCCCCTGGTAGGTAGGTAGCTAGGCAGTGGTTAGGTCCATAATAGGTAGTTATATTGCCCCTAGGTAGGTAGTCAGTGGTTAGGCCCATGGAAGGTAGATATGTTGCCCCCAGGTAGGAAGGCAGTGGTTAGGCCGATGGTAGGTAGGGACATTGCCCCTAGGTAGGTAGATTGCCTCTAAGTAGAGTGCCCCAATGTAGGTAGGTAGATTTCCCCCAGGTAGGTAGGTAGACAATGGTTAGACCAATTGTAGTTGGGTATATTGCCTGTAGGTAGGAAGGTAGGTAGGTAAGCAGTGATTAGGTCCATGATAGGTAGGTAGATATCCCCCTGGTACGTAGGTAGCTAGGCAGTCAGTGTTTAGGTCCATATTATGTAGTTATATTGCCCCTTGTTAGTTTGTCAGTGGTTAGGCCCATGGAAGGTAGCTATATTGCCCCTAGGTAGGTAGGCAGTGGTTAGGCCCATGGTAGGTAGGTATATTGCCCCTAGGTAGGTAGATTTCCCCCAGATAGGTAGGTAAATTGCCCAAGGTAGGTAGATTGCCCCCAGAAAGGTAGGTAAATTTCCCCCAGGTAGGTAGATTGCCCCAGATAGGTACTTAAATTGCTCCCAGGTAGGTATGTATATTGCCCCCAGATAAGTAGGTAGATTGCCCCTGGTAGGTTGGACCTCCTTAGATTGAGAAAAAAAATACACTCACCTCTTCGTTTTCCCCGATGAGCTGCAGGCCAAGCAACCGGCTGGGCTTCACTGCTGGGCTTTTCCTAGGAAGGATAGTGGAACAAGTGCCAGTGGTGCTCTTCTCTGCTCAGCGCCCACACACATATGACTATGAGCACTCGGGACAGGGTGCGTTCTTAGACATGAAGTGCAGCCTGGGCCCGCACCCTGTGGCGATAAGCCTTGATTTGTTGGACCAGGGACACACCAAAGCACATCAAATTATGCCAATTTTCCCCAAAAAAAACCAGTGTCAATGACAGCTTATAAAAATGTATGCCCCCGCACCCAAAATTTTTTAAATGTAAAAAATAGTCATAAAATTGAGAAATAATTACCCCTTCATAGGGATTTAACAATGCCACCATACTGTTACTGAATATAAACCATTATACTAAAACCAATATGACTCCTATACAGTGACCATATAGTAGAAGATACATGTTCTACACACCTTATGATCACATTACAGTAACATCCCGTGACTCACAGGTGATGTGTTCTCAAATTAGAGTCATTCACTTTTCCTTTTCTTATTCATCTGGTCCAGACTTCTTTTTAAAAAGATTTTCCTCCCTATAAATTGCCACACAAACCTTTTAGGTTCCTCCCTTATCCAGCACCTCCATACTCCCCATGTATATAACCCTCCCCATACATTGTGCCCTATAGAGTAGCAGTTCCTCCAAACAGTAAAATGGTCCCCAGACCATAATAGAGCTCCTTTCGTGCCTCCAAACATTTATATGGACTCCTTTTGTAATAGGTAGATCCCAATACAGTAGGTAGTTATACCCCTAATATAGTAGGTATACGCTGCTACTAATAGGTAAGTAGTCCCCATTAAGTAGGTGACTACCCAAATTTGGCTGAGAGGTAGACTCCTCCCCGCATTTTAGGTAGGTAGCCCCATATTAGACAAGTAAGTAGGCAGACGCCTCCTATTGGATAGGTAGACCCCCCATTAGGTACGTGGGTATAAACTCCCCCTAAATTTGGTAGGCAGATTATGATAGACTCCCAAAACCTCTTAGGCACCTCCATTTTTCAACACCTCCCTACCTAGTCTTCAGTTACCATATATAAACTCCCTATCCACTCTGATTCAAATCGTAATAATGCCTCTTTTGGTGCACTGTAGACTATTAACTCCCCCAAACAGTAAAAGAGCCTCCAGACAGTTATAGAGTCCCTTTTGTGCCCCCACACAGTTATATCTCTCCCTTTTGTAATAGGTAGGTAGATTTCCCAAACATAGATGTACTCCCCATTGTAGGTACATCCCCTTTTTGATACTAAAAGGTATTTAACCCACGGGAATGTGGCTCCCCAAGTTAGGCTGGCAGATATTTAGACCTCCCCTTTTCAGGTAGCTAGACCTCATTAGGTAGGTAGTCACTATATTAGGTAGGCAAATAAATAGCTAGAAACCTACTATTAGATAGGTATGCACCCCTTTAGGTAGTAGTTGGGACTACATCTACCCCTTGTTCCCAACCCAATTGATATCCATCAAAGTCTATTTTGAGAACTGATTTTAAAGGGTATCTCATGAAAAAAACCCTTTATAACACCCCATCGCATACTTTATAAAGGATCGGTCCTGCCAAACTAATCTCATCATCCTTTATAAGGTAAGTTCCAGATTGGATTTTGTCATCTAACTTCTAAAGGCTTTAATAATAGACTAAGGTGTAAAACTGAAAATATGTAAAGGGGGTTAAACTCTGGCTTTGTGATAAAACACAAAGGGTGGTTATGATTGGAATGTACTCTGATTGGTTCACAATTAATAGTGATGTTCCATAGGAGTTAGTATGGAGCACTCTTCTTTAAAATATTTTTAATGACCTAGTTGGGTGTATTTTGTGTAAAAAAAACTGACATAATCCTATTCTATATATGTTTAAACAGTCATGCACCAAAATTAGACGCAGTTGACCAAGCAATTTTGCTATCAAATTTGCTACATGCCCCTAAGTTTTGCCTAAAAATCCTATGTTTGCGATTAAGAACCCACATATGACGTATTCATACATCGGGTGCAGTTTTACAGCATTTTTTCGCCTTAAAAAAAAAGGCATGGAGGCACTTCTTTTAGGACATGTCTCCCAAAGTTCTGCAATATAATTAAAACAAAGGCTTGGGCAGAGATGTGACAAATGAAATGTACAAATGTAAGGTCATGCCTGGGACGAAAAAACGAACACTTTAACAAAATGGGTTGAACTAGGTAAAAGACATTCAAAAACTTTTTGTTGTTGGTGGACAGTATTCTCAAAGTTAGTTAACTTTTCAATGCTGTGCAAAGAAATTTTAAAAAATTCAGGGATGTAATTAAAAAAGCAACTGAATATCGGTTAAGTGTGCATGGAAAATTAAGTCTTTTTTTGGGTTCTGGTACATAAGAAGGACGTAGCTGAGCTGAAGTTGGTGCAGAGGAAGGCTAAAAAAATTTGGGGTAGAGAAATTGTGGTTTGCTGAAAAAAAGTTTTTAACCGGGGTTCTTCCCTTAGAAAAAAATTATTTTTGGGGGTGTGTAAATTACCATGTATATATTTTTGAATGGACAGCATAGAGATTTTTCTCGTGATCTTTTTACATCTGTGTTACATACTGTGTCTAGATGAAAAAATGTTTCACCATCATCACAGATGGGAATTCTGTACTGTAAGAGCGATGAGAATATGTACCTCATTGCTACAATAGGTTGTGATAGTGGATTCCTTTAACAAGTTCAAGAAGGTCTTAGATGCCTTACTTGAATGATATAATATTAAAAGTTATGGCTACTGGATACGGGACAATAATCCAGAGATTTATTCTGACTGCCATACTTGAAGTCGGGGAAATGGCAATCAGGAATGCAAGAGGTAAATGGCAGCTGCCTCACAGGTGGTTTTGCTTTGCTCAACACATTTGGATTATAGGTTTAACTTGATGGACCTGTTAAGTTTTTTTCAACCTTATCATCTTTGTAAGTATACAATTATACAGGGGAAAAAACAATAAATAAAGAAACCTTTTTGATAATCTTATAAGAAAAATGCCCCTTTTACAATTATTTAATTTCCTCCCTTTCCACCCTCATAAAATTATTATTCTGCGATGAGCGGAAAAAAGCCCTTCACTTCCTTGCCATATTTCCTCCAAAAAATGGACGGAAGAAAGTGCAGTTGAATGTTTTCCCGGGGGAGCCAAAGGGCGAAAAACGCCTGGTGGGAAAAACCCGTGCAATGGGGGTGCTGTGGTTTTGTCCATTTGGAGCCCCTTGTGCTCGTTTGCGGGCCCTTTTTTAGATGGTCTGCAAAACCGCAAACCATCGAAAAACCGCCCGCAAACCCCCCTCTGTGGGAACATCCTAAGGGAGATGTTGTAGCAACCATTCTCCACTCTATAGCTCAACAATGTACTGACAATTAAGATCCTAAAGAGGGGAAGCATGGTGAACCTGCCATATACATGCTATAGAGTGGCAGAAAATTGTGCTACTTCTCACACTTTTACCCCCTTATTCTGAAAAGTTAAGGATCATAAACATTCTAAAAGAAACAGGGGATCCCAATATGCTCCGGCAGCCCTTTTTTTTGTCTCCCTAAATGTTGCAATCATGATGACTTATTAGTTTAGGTTATTTCACCTATGGGTTTCTGAACAAAGGCACTATAAGTTGCTGACATAGAATCCTGATCTTGCCAAGCATTGTTGCTTTACTAGCTATTTTCAGAAGCAGAGATGGCAATTTGCTTAGCACTAAATAAAAATAGTCACATTTCTAGAACATGCCCTGCTTTATATCTACAGGTTGACATATGTCAACCAGCTGAGCCTTCAGCACAACATAGTGTAAAGTCACTTATCAGTAAAATCATCATTTGACCCAAATCTCATTAATCATTAATGTCATGGTAGAATGCTGTAATTGTGTCCCATATTTGTTATTTTTGCAATGTGGCTATGGATAGACTTCAGCTTTAACAATTATTTTTATTTATTATTAGAAAAAATGACACTAAGGAATTTAATTGCTGAAATATTTAAAGAAAAAAGTGCCTTCTTACAGCCATCAACACAATGCCCGCAATATAACGTCAAGATTATAGACTCTGAAACAGTTGCACCTGGACAGACAGTGGGATAGCTATAGGTATAACAGCGGTCAAAGTAAATCTGTTCCAGAGTATGTCAGATATGTGTATAATTTTACTTATACAATATGTACCGTATATATTTGAGTATAAACCGACCCGAATATAAGCCGAGGCACCTACTTTTGCCACAAAAAACTTGGAAAACTTATTGACTCGAGTATAAGCCCTTTAAATTTACCAGCCGGCGCACGTGTGCCCTAGGGAGCGGGGATGCGTTTCTTATCTTGATTACTGGAACTCCTTGCTTATCGCACTCCCTCTCTGTAAAATCTCCCCTCTCCAGTCTGCCCTGAATGCAGTAGCCAGACTCATCTTTATTTCCAGCTGCTATACTAATGCCTCTACCCTGTGTCAGTAACTATACTGGTTGCCGATTCAGTATAGAATACAGTTTAAACTCATACCCATAAAGCTCTCCAAAATGTTGGCATTCAAGACTTCCCACTTGCTCCACAGTTCTCTGGATTGTATTAACCCGTATGATCAGGCTAACCCATAACACTCAGAGTTATGAGCATCCTGAGAATATATATTCTCAGGCAGGCCTATTCAGATCCCTAGTTGCTAACCTCTCACTTTTAGTCACATTCATCCTTGACACTCCATGCACTTGTGCACTCACAGGCACCTATCTGTATATATCTGTGCTGTATGTATATTGATATACTGTCTTTATATAGGTGTACTTATCTGTATATAGATGTTTTGTTTGGTTGGTAGGTTCATTTTTATACTTAGTACCCCTTATTTATAAAACATGACTGGACCATTGTGTAAACCAAGCACTTCTCACCTTTCATCTCACTTCTACACACACATAGATTGTAAACTTTTGGCAGTAGGGTCTTTGCACCTCTTGCTTGAATTGTTACTAGGTTTTTACTATGTAATTTTTTATTTTTTTTTGTCTGTACTTATACCTTCTACATTCTAAAGGTCTGTGGAATTTATAAAAATAAAGATTATGACCAAAGGATTGTGCTAACTGTATGTTAAAGTAGCCAAAAGTGATGTTGGACATGATATCTGATGTCACATTAACGTTGGGCTTATGGTAAAATAATAGGAAGTGATGTCAGGATGACAAGATGTCAAACCTGAAATTAGGCCGTAAAAAGCATTGTGTTGCCGGACTAGTAAGTTAGCTCCCTAAAATCTTTTGCCAAATATCGATTTAAGATGACCTTAACCAAAGAGCTTCGATTTGGGTTGAATATGACTTGAACCCAAATCTGAGGCACAACACTACCTCTTAGCATCCAGAAATAAAGATTTATTCTAATCTCTAATCATGTAATAGAATTTGAACTACATCCTACTACAGTTTTGCCTATAGCAGAGGCCACTGAAAGGGCAATAAACTCATGTCACTATTTCTCACTTCCTACAACATCCTGATACACTATTTCAACATCCATTATATTCCTGGAACTCACTCCAGTTTGACTTCAATTCTAGTCCTCCTTTTGGTTATAGCTACAGCTTGACTCCTTTACTACACTTACAATCCTGTTCCTGTGTCCTAGTAGCCATCACTAGCATAAGACTGTTCTAAAGGTGGTCATTTCAGAATTCAGCAAAGATTGTACCTACTTGTAGGGTGGTCCTATGACAAATGGTTAAGCCACCATTTAGGACAGATCACATTATCTTTGGCTGGAGTTGATGGATGTGTTTCTTTTTACAAACTTATCTACTATGTTACTATCTTTACAATTTGTATGCAAATGCCTGTGAGGTGCAAAAGACGAATTAAACCCTCCCACCCCGACTTGGTGGGGCTCCCCAAGGAGAGATATTACTATTTCTAAGCCATACTCGCCTCTCACTCAACCAGCCAGCAAATTCTACTCTGCAATGAAGAGGGGCAAATACCCCGAAAAAACTATCTGTAGATGAACTTATCTGGCATGGCTTCAATCCTTTTTCATTGCAAGACCCTTCTGAGTTACATATGAATTGAGGATAACTACATCCAATAGGCAGTGCTGGTGAGCTCTTCAGCTCTTTCCCAAAAGCCTTTGTTGTATCTTTAAAATAAGCATTCACCTTCAGTAATTGCTTAATATACTTTTGATATCTGTATCACTGATTTTTAGAAAAAAATGAAGCATTGGACAGTATTTATTGAGTGACTGAGGCAATAATATGAGTTTATGATTTCTAAGGTTAACTAGGCCATCCTGTTTGATGCTGCATCATATGCCATCATGGTTCCTTGTTCTGGAGAGTTTCATTTTAGGTTATTAGTGAAGTGTCGGACCAGTTGTATTACCTTACTACTTAAATCAACACAAATCACAGTAAGATGAATCCTGGAAATAAAGGTAGATTAGGGAATTGCTGATAAAACAGTGCATATAAGAAGTGTAATCAACCAAACCTAAAGGTTGCTCTAAACTTATTTTGAGAAGGGGAACATCTCTCCTTATGGAGAGCACCAGTTAAGGCGTGTAGTGTTTTGGTTGCCTTTTAGCCCACTACTAAGCATCTACATATCACAAGGCATTATGGGAAAGGAGCTGGAAAGCTCACTGCGCCCTCTATAGGTTGTAACAAATCCTCAATTTACTTCTGATTCACTGAATCTTTGAGAAGCAAAAGGGAATAATTGTCAAGCAATATTGCTCATCTACATACGCGTTTCGGGGTTTTGCCCCTCATCAGTGTAGAGCAGAGCGATATTGGCTTGACTGGTGGGAGGGAAAAGAGTGGGTATGAAGGGGAACATCTTTTCCTTATGGGAGCACCAGTTAAGGCGTGTATTTTTTGTTTTCCCTTTTTGCCCCACTACTAAGCATCTGCAACGCAACATTATAGAAAAAAGCTGGAAAGCCCACTGCGCCCTCTATAGTTTTTAACAAATCCCTT